>NMRB01002647.1:32854-76494 GCA_002633025.1 Notospermus geniculatus
CATTCGGAACTTCCGAAGGCAACTGCTCGGCAATTTCCGTACGGTCGCATTTCCCCTCGGACACAAGTCCAAGGCAGCCATCTTGAACGCGCAACGATTGCCGTTCGTTTCTGCAGGTAATTGTGCGGTTCGCCTCATCACACCTGCGCATGAACAAAATAGGGCACACAAAAACGTTGCGTTATTGATCAATAATTGGCAGATTGGGTGAGATACCGGTAAGTTTATATATAATATTATATAATATGGATCAAATAATCCAGCAAATAAGGTTGAACATCTTAACAGGCCAAAATTCGTCCAAAATAGTTCCACGGTCGGTCACGTTGGTTTGTTGATAAACAATATGGCTGCCTTTTGGACTTGTGTCCGAGGTGAAATGCGCCGCCCAGTGTGACAGATAAGCAGTTCGCCTCAGGTCGTTCCGAATGAGCCGAAGCCTTCTAGCCCTTGCGGTGGCTTCGGGAACCAAAATGCTGCGCATCCTCTCTATTGGCTGCAGAACCTGCAACCTGACAGATGAACCAACATCTAAAACAAGAGTTACGGTACCTTGTAACTAAACATGCCACAAATCCTCCTGAATGCCAGATCACTCGTTTCCATGCATGCTCCTCTTTTTCGACTCAGTTGGCAGACAAAGTCACCACGGCCCAAACGGACCAGGTTGAATGTGGTACACGGCTTTATCAACACACACATCACCGCGCAGCCGAGGTAGGAAACTGTTGTGTGATTGTACAAATCTGGTCTCAGAATGACCCTATCGTCAACGAGCTTGATGAATGAAGTCGACCTATGCACACGAAACGGGCTGCCCTGAACCATCTTACATGTGTAGTGAACAATTTGTGACCAACTCAACAAACCGGAGCTTGGAAGATTCGTTCAGTGTGTGTGTATGTGTATTGAGGCTATCCACCTAAATCCTTGCAAAATTATAGCACATTCATGCATGATTTGCCATGGGTCTGGAGTGAAACTTGACATTACTGTATTAGAAAAGGGGTGAATTGTTAATTTTCACGCCTGATAAACAAAATGCAAAATTCTGGAAAAAGATGTGGTTTTATTCGCCAGAGTATATAATACCAGAAAGTTGGGAATGATTTAAGAAGTAAATGTAGTCAACAAAATGTTTTGCTTTTGGTCTCATTAACTTCTGACCAGTAATTTAACTAATAAACCCCCCATCCAATATGGCGGCACTGAGGGTCAAACTGGAAGTGACATCATGTGCATACCTCTAGTTTGTTCGGAAAAATCAACCCCAAGAATGGATCATTATGCAGAATTCGACCGAAGTATATTTTTCAATGTACCACGTCTCACATTAAAGATAATGTATCACGACTTCATTGTTTACATTCAATGTTTGTAAACATGGGATGTTTACAACGTTATTTTGGACTTTTGGGAACATGTTAACCCACCAAATTGAATGGTTTCGGTATCAAAAGGATTTCTAGAGGGGCATGCCACCGACAAATTATTCATAAGACAAAGAAAGACTGGACATAGACAAACAAAATGTAAATAAACAATGATTTTCGTGGCTCGCGAAAATACCCGTGATACATTTATCTTAACCGCCATTGGTGTCCGACGTTCGAATTCCACTTCGGTGTCAAACACGACTGAGCAGGTCTCAATCTCACACCTCAAGTAAATTTCCTTGGATGCCATTGGCCAAATCCCGTCACATGATCTCTGAGAATTTCGACATGTCTCCCTCTGACATCACCTGGTGACGTCAGAGGGGACATATCACGATATGTCCCACGGCTGAGTCATAGTCACAAACGTGGGACATATCGCGATATGTCCTACGGCTGGGAAAACTGTATTCTTTCTTATATTCACAAACCCTTTCTCTGCACCATCCCTGTAATGGACGTTCGGTGTGAGATAAAAAATGTTGCCCGAAATGGAGGGAGACATAGCGAATGTCCCCCCGCTGGGACGATATGTCTCCCTCGGCGAAACGTATAAATGGGTACCGGCGTACCAGAGGAAAACGTCCTTGGAATGCAAGTCCACTTTCACTATAGAATAGCCTGCGATTACTGCAGCTATGTTTGAGAGGTCATGATCTCTATAAGGGTAGGGACACACCTAACGCGATTCGCATGCGATAAGTCGACGCATGCGTCAAAACGATTCGTTGACGCATGCGACAACGCCTTTGTTATTTTCCGCCGCACTGCACGCAAACAAAGGTTTTGACGCATGCGTTGCCCTATTGCATGCGAATCGCGTCAGGTGTGTCCCTACCCTAACCCTAGTCCCTCGTTGAACAATGAAACCGGACTTTGATTTCAGGGGGACTTATAGATCCCTGTCACACCGGTCAGAACATCGTCGATAATCGAAGGCCAATCTGCTCACCCCTGCGTTAAGCAAGGTTCATTGGCACACGGAATTGGTCCGGTTCAGGTAAGCAAAAAATCTATCAAATGGACTTCAGCGTTGTCGTCTCCGGAAAACTAGGGGCAAACGGACAAAAAAACGGATCGGATCCGTGTGCCAATGAGCCTTGATTTACATCGCACATCACCCTTCGAGAAATTGACCAGTCCGCGGCGAATCCGCTGCCTCTCGAAGAGGAGGACTTCGTTTTTCGTCAGATTTGCGAAACCTCGCGAAGACTTCAAACCATCATCGTTACTCACAGACCTCAGCCTTGAGATCACAGAGAGAATTCATTAGACAACTCAGAATACAGTAGAACAGAGAACGTCGAGACACGGACCAGTGAAGACGATTGTAAGTCGGGTTCGTACCACACCAGTCTCTCACAGCTATAGACGACTTCTGGCGTCCAAGAGTAGGTCAGTTCAGTGACGTACATGTACATGACTTCCCCTATTTACCACCTTCACTGAGGTCAAGACTCGGCTTCTGCTCCCTTGACCTTCACGCAAGCAAACCGTATTCCGCGTTCAACGATTTCCCCGGTCCCAAAAATAGGAACCAATCACAGCAAAGCTTGCATCGGCAGCTCGGGTATGATGACAAGATGGCGGTCGATGAAACTTTATTCGAATCCGGGATTCGAATGATGCAAATTCTCCGAAGGACTTAGGCCTACAAGAGTATACTCACAAAGAAGCTGCGAAGGCAATATTCGATGGAGACTATTTGTTAGTCTGTTATACATGTAGGACTGGGATTGGGAAGTCAATTATGTACCAGCAGGCTAGTGTTTTTCGCTACGAAGTTGAACGGCGTATACTCGTATGAATAAATTATCGCCAAAGAACCGAGGCTTCTGATTGGGCGCACGAGAATGTAGGAAGAGGTTCTACACGATGTATTATGCAGAATGAGGAGGGATCGCATGCGGCTCCAGCTCCATTCAACCATGGGTGGCAGACTCGCTCGAAGTACATCCTGGAGCTTCACGTGTATTGGTAGTCTCGTGCCACCAGACTCTTGCAATTTCCAATAAATTTCCAATTTTAGAGTCTGGTCCAGATGGTTGCTTTGACTTGTAAAACCATCATGGCCGACAGTCTACCGCCGATGACGCAGAACACAATGCACAATCAATGCAAAAAGCATGCAGCGTGCGCAGTTGCGAGTATTTTGTAGCCCTTGCTGTTAGCCCTACCGCACTTTTTATACCACAATTTCGTCCTCAATCGAAAAATTATATACATACCTGTCGGAATTCCAATGAAAGACACTATAAATTGACTTGACAACACAGATTGAGGCGATTCATCTCGCTAATTTTCACGCTTCGAGTGATCTGGGCGCAGCCATTATTCCTCCTGCAGCTACGTCACCAACTTTTGAGATCCATGACGCATTGGTAGTGACCAGCCAATCAGCGAAGCTCCCCTTATTTTGAATTTTCGGAATAAGAAAATTCAATGGAAATTGCGTCCCGTGCCAGACCCTCGGTCTGGCGACCTCGGAGTATGACCGAGGGGCTGGTTGCGCGAGACTAGTGTATTGGCTTCGTCGTAAGACAATCTGGTGCGAGCGTAGTCGGAGGGCGTAGCGATGTCACAACTCTTGGTAGCCAAGATGCGTTCACAAACCGATGGGAAATGATCTCGGAGTTCATTCTTGAAGCAGCAATGGCTTCGAGAGGATGTTGTACGGACTATAGAAAATACCTTGAGGCAAACTGAACTTTCCAACTTTCATCTCCGTAACAAACGTTGTCAGCCATCAGCTTTGTGAATCCTCTTTGTTACCATTCGTATAAAATCAATTTACATGTATTCAATCCCGACCTTCATTGTGAGCTATTTTTGTGCTCAATGAAATTTTGTTAATTGAATTGTAATTGATGTATATACGACAAAAAACAACACTATAAATTGCAAGGTCGGCGAATATTAGTACATGTACAATGTACATGTATTAGACATGTCATGCATGTAATGGCTACCAAGGTACACTTGTAGGAAAGTAAAAGGACAGCAAGTTTTCCTAAATAGGCCTATCTCAAAAACCATTGGAGCTACAGCAATGGTATTTGTACGCAATCTGTAGCAATATGTTGGGCATAGAACCATGGTGTTCTGCCAAAAATCAATTTTAATTAATTAAGAGAAAAATGACATTTTGTAAAATGACTTTTTTCCCAATTTTCGAATGAAATGGTCCATGGACCATGTGCTCACCTGGGTGAACGTTCCAGAAAAACAAATGACAAATGTTAAAGGACCACGGTATTGCCACTTTTTCTCGACAGTCGGCGCCACACTGCGCCACTCTCCAACCCAGGGACTAACTGC
Source organism: Notospermus geniculatus (assembly GCA_002633025.1). Lineage (NCBI taxonomy): Eukaryota > Metazoa > Nemertea > Pilidiophora > Heteronemertea > Lineidae > Notospermus > Notospermus geniculatus. Next base: position 37,609 of record NMRB01002647.1, read on the forward strand.
GTTGTCGGCGAATTGACCCGATTTACTACGTAGCCTACATTTTGTAATGCATTTTTGTAGTTAGTCTTACTGCCGCTAGGTGGCTCCCTCTACGTCGGCAGTCAAATAACGCATTTGAGATTCAATACCGTGCTCCTTTAAATCGAAATGTTCCTGGGTCATGTATCCTCGTTAGATGGACACTGATAAAAATTTGGAGACAATCCAGTTACAGTTCAGGAGATACTGGACTTTGAGCTTTGGTTTTGGCCACCTGGTGACCAAGCGAAGATCAGACCGAAAAGTGGTGTCATAGGTCATCTGACATAGGGGTGGTGTATACGTACCAAGTTTCAAGTCAATAGCCCAAGCAGTTACGAAACACGCCACCAAATGACTAAATTTTGAACTTTGACCTCTGTGACCTGAAAAGTCGAACGAACAAGGAACGAAATACATGTAGTCCGCGGGAAATGTTACCTTTTTAACACGTTTTATCGTGGTTTTCACCGAGTGATATGTAGAAGATCCAACTTTCATCTCCGTAACAAACGTTGTCAGCCATCAGCTTTGTGAATCCTCTTTGTTACCATTCGTATAAAATCAATTTACATGTATTCTGTTCAATCCCGACCTTCATTGTGAGCTATTTTTGTGCTCAATGAAGTTTTGTTAATTGAATTGTAATTGATGTAGGCCTATACGACAAAAAACAACACTATAAATTGCAAGATCGGCGAATATTAGTACATGTACAATGTACATGTATTAGAGGCTACATGTGATGCATGTAATGGCTACCAAGGTACACTTGTAGGAAAGTAAAAGGACAGCAAGTTTTCCTAAATATCTCAAAAACCATTGGAGCTACAGCAATGGTATTTGCACCCTATCTGTAGCAATATGTTGGGCATAGAACCATGGTGTTCTGCCAAAAATCAATTTTAATTAAGAGAAAAATGACATTTTGTAAAATGACTTTTTCCCCAATTTTCGAATGAAATGGTCCATGGACCATGTGCTCACCTGGGTGAACGTTCCAGAAAAACAAATGACAAATGTTAAAGGACCACGGTATTGTCACTTTTTCTCGACAGCCGGCGCCACACTGCGCCACTCTCCAACCCAGGGACTAACTGCGTTGTCGGCGAATTGACCCGATTTACTACGTAGCCTACATTTTGTAATGCATTTTTGTAGTTCGTCTTACTGCCGCTAGGTGGCTCCCTCTACGTCGGCAGTCAAATAACGCATTTGAGATTCAATACTGTGCTCCTTTAAATCGAAATGTTCTTGGGTCATGTATCCTCGTTAGATGGACACTGATAAAAATTTGGAGACAATCCAGTTACAGTTCAGGAGATACTGGACTTTGAGCTTTGGTTTTGGCCACCTGGTGACCAAGCAAAGAATCGAATCAGACCGAAAAGTGGTGTCATAGGTCATCTGACATAGGGGTGTATACGTACCAAGTTTCAAGTCAATAGCCCAAGCAGTTACGAAACACGCCACCAAATGACTAAATTTTGAACTTTGACCTCTGTGACCTTGAAAAGTCGAACGAACAAGGAACGAAATAGTCCGCGGGAAATGTAATACCTTTTTAACACGTTTTATCGTGGTTTTCACCGAGTGATATGTAGAAGCGATTTGGCCGTTTGAGGTGGATCGCTGATGAAATAAAGTGCAATTGTATTGTAAAAGGATCGATTTACCGTCTGGCTGAACTTAGACTCCCTCGTCGGAAGTGACCTAATCCATGGCACAAATGTAAGTCCTATTGTACAATCGGCTTATTCAGGTGTGAAGGGAAAGAATGTCCTAGGAAAAACTGTCTGGGGAACAAAAGATCCTATTGTTACATTCTAATCTCTGACAATTGGTTTCTATATGCATGCCGCTTAATCCGTCATTCAACAATAGAAGTGGACACTTTTTACAGGGGGACACTATTTACTGCTACACCGGTGTAAAGTTTTTCAGTGTTCCCGTGTGTCAGTGTTTCTCTGTGTGTCCCCTATTGTCAAGTCGCCGCTTATTCCGTCTGACAATAGCAGGGGAACACTCGCAGATGGGGAACGCTCAAAAACGTTACACCGGCAATCGATGACCATGGATAGTCGTTCCTACCGTGCTAAAAAGGTAAATTTTCCCTCAGACTCATTCTTTCATCATGCGTTTCATGGGCGCAGCCATGTTTAATCAGCCATTGGCCAATTAGATTCGGATGCTCTGAGCTGGCCACTCGCCACCTGCGGTAACGAAAGTTAGTCTTAGACCACAGAGTAGTCTCTACATCTGACGATTTAAGAGACTACTGTCGCCCTCTTGATTCTGGCTGTGATTCGTCGGAATACGTCCAATCAGAATACGAATCTTCTCTGATGACGTATCGGCGGCAGGTATTCCCCAAAGAAGCCAAGTTTCCAAGATGGCGTCTGGCGTCCAACATTTCTCGCTTCGAACATTCAGCGAGGTAGTGCAACGAATGTCAGCGAGATAAACACTCAGTGACCTATCCCAGCGATGTTTTGTGTCATTACCTAAACATCCTGGGGATAGTCCGTTGAAGAAACCACCCTGCTATCTCATTTCGACTCCTATAGCTTGCCGTTAGAGCGCTGCACACAGATGCACACGATGTGGGCATGATGTACAGGTCTGCTAACTGATGCGCGCGCATCCTGCCTGGTAGGAATTCCGACCACACTTCCGGTTTCGAGACACCGACACCAGTTCCTAACGTGCTGCACGGTGGAACTGGATACCGGTTTAAGTTAGTCTTTGCTACCAGACGTTCTCCTGTAAGAGAGAGAGGCTGGTGACGCGAGACTAAACTTCGGGTTCACGTGAACTCTTCGGAGAAATTCGGCACGTACAAGTAGGCATATAATAAGAGGAAGGTACTTTGTATTTGTATTTATTATCCATAAAAAATATTTACAATCAAAGTACAGAAAGGCCGAGTATAGTATACAAAAGGGCCGAGTAGTATCCTAGTATACAAAATTAAACGCAAAAATTAAGGCGGTGCAAACAACAACAAATGTGAAAGCTAGTGAACTAACGAAAGAGCGAAGTGCCAGATTTTCGGCAGGAAGGTAGCCTCCAACCATTTGCATTCGGAACTTCCGAAGGCAACTGCTCGGCAATTTCCGTAGACACGCGCATTTCCCCTCGGACACAATTCCAAGGCAGCCATCTTGAATGCGCAACGATTCCCTTGCGTTTCTGTGGGTTTGGATGCGGTCGCCTCATCATACGCATGAACCAACTAGGTCACACAAAAACGTTGCGTTATTGTAGCAATAATTGGCAGATTTGGTGAGATACCGGTACGTTTATATATATGCCTCAACATATCCAGCAAATAAGGTTGAACATCTTAACAGGCCAAAATTCGGCCAAAATAGTCCCACGGTCGGTCACGTGGGTTTGTTGATAAAGAATAGGCTATGGCTGCCTTGGACTTGTGTCCGAGGTGAAATGCGCCGCCCAGTGGACAGATACGCAGTTCGCCTCAGGTCGTTCCGAATGAACCATTTGGTCATATCCCCGGAGGCCTGCTTTACTTCCACACATCTAGTGTATTTCCTACACAAATTTTGCAGATGATACATATAAGTAAGATTAGCAATATGTATAAAAAGCTGTCAAAAGAAACAAGAGCAAAGCAGGGCGTGGCAAGTGCCCCCGACCGGTATGTTGTTTGTGGGCATGGTTCAGATGGTGCATTGGGGGGGGGGAGAGAGATGTTGTATGAGGAAGGAAAAGAAAAGTCCAATAAGGTACCGGTATGTATATTTGGACACTATTCTTTCCTTAATTGCTTACTCATCCTGTTTACACAGGTTGGTTAGTTCTACATTCGGGTTTCAGCTCAGTCTTTTCTAGAGTTTCAGATTGTAAAGTTCCACTTGATAAAGACCCCGGTTGGGGTCGAAAATTCGTGAATTCTGTAGATTGCCTTTTTGCTTATTAACACAGATTTTCGAAGCGGGATCAGAAATATAAACTAAGTTTTCTATGCAAAATCAAACTAAATCATTTTGTAGCATCTATCCATCAAGCGCATGGAGAAATCAACTAGTATAGCCTGCACACCGAGTTCCTAACTAAGTACGTGTACAGTATTTGTAGTAGGCCTACATGTATTTTATAATACGCATTGAAAAAACTGTAGTCTGGTTCCCTGACCTGCTGTATGGTGGCGCTGACTGATGGTGCGATACAGAGGTCAGGCAGGCGCCACCGTTAATACTGATCACGTGATCTAAAATTGTCAAGATCCTGACAATTTTGCTGTGATGTCACTTAGTAACAGGATGTTTCGCTACATCGAACATCAAGCCGATTGTGCAGCCTTTTGACCTTATAACTTCGGAATTATTTCTCTTGCGATACCTGTACAGGACGATGCAGAGGCAGAGCTGATACTGGTGCACCGAAAACATAAAGAACACCCAGCATTTTGACAGTTTTCACACACAAATGTACAACTCGTTCACCGAATCCCGATATCCCATAACGGTCAGTGCATGACGAATGTTCTATTTTTAGCTCAGTACCGACGCGGCGCCTGCCTGACCTAGAGCTGTATCGCACCATCAGTCAGCGCCATCATACAGCAGGTCAGGGAACCAGACTAAAAAAATAGTGCCAATGGCACTGTGCCCGCTTGGCTTGAAGCAGTATTATGTTATGTACCGGTATCCTATTTACCCTTGATAGAAATTTGACAAAGATCCATCACTTTGTTAGGGAGAAACCAAACTTTATGTTTTGGGTTTTAGCCCCCCAGNCCTATCAAATCAGGCGCCATATTCGGCCCCTGCTCAAATCAGGGGCCATATTCACGAAGCCTTCCTGTACGCAAGTCTTGTTTGTCTGCACATGTCCTATTGTTCACTGACTGCCTTACAATAGATGCGTGCACGCAATTGCGAAGGCTTCATGAATATGGTCCCAGGGCCCAAGTCTAAGTGTAACATTTATCCTTTGTTCAACACAGCAGATAATCACACTTTGACTTACCGGTAAGTATGTTTATGAATATGTGTGTTTTATGTATGTTTATGAATAATGCTCAGCATTTCTAAGCCAAGTGACAGCACAAAAGTCACTTTTACCGGTAATTACTTTTGCATGTACATGTACATGCACACTTTGTACCGGTACCTCACTACATGTACATGTACAAGTTCAAGTTCATACATATTCCTCTATGTATTAGTAAAACATTCTAATTGCTTTTCTAGAACACGAATAATAGGAATGTAACTTGCATGTAATCATAATGTACACATTGTAATACTAGACGGTAGTATGTAAATATTGAAACGTCTCAAAACAAATGGGCCAAACGAAACGCCCCAAAAAACATGCTAAATCTGAATTTCATGGCAGAAACTGTATAATTTTGTTATTTCCAGCTCATTTTTGGCAATTTCCTACCAAAATCTGTCACATTTTTTTGCAAAATGAAGAGTTAGCACGAGCCGTTGAGAATTGCACAATTTATATATACCCCAAATCCAGTCTCGTACTAGACTGGTTCCCGGTCCCAATATCGCTAACGGATAAGGGATCGGTATTGCCTGATGTAACGACGTACTTGATTGGCTAACTCTTTTTGAATTTGAATTTGTAACGTCGCTATTTTGGGATGTGAGGTAAGTAAGCTGTTTCTCAGTACTGAGGGGAATCCTCTGTGACGTCATATTGTGGCAGCTTTCTGCCACAAAATGGCCGCCCAATACCGGTCCCTTTCTCCATCAGAGCTATTTTGGGACCGAGAACCAGTCTAGTCTCGTACCCAAGTCATCATTTCTTTGATGACGTCAGTCCCACGAAAAAGATAACTTGGCGCAGTGCAGAGATCGAGATGGCAAGTCGAGATAAATTAAATGATGAATACTGCCATCTCTTGAGCCCCGGAAGTTGGCAGGGTGTCCATTTCAAATTCTATTTCAAAAAGTCTCTGGATTTGACCAATCGGAAGCAGGTATCGATTGGTGCGAGGTTGACCTACGTAATCAACCTCGTACCCGGATTCAAAATACAATATTTTGCAGTCACCAAGGTCCAGAAATAAAACTTCCGTTCCAGCCCCTCCCCCCAAACCCCAAGTACTTGAAAACCAAGTGGACGGAGAGATATAAACAGCGAAATCGGACATTTTTGAGCCCAAATTCATTATTTTTTAGCTGCTGGCGCCACCTGTGTTATAATTGCTGTACTAACAGTAGTCAAACAGCAAGCTGCCTCAAGGATCACTTTAAAGTGCCACTGTACTGTATGCTTCAGCATCCCTCCCCTGGCGGCAGCATCGGGGACTAATATGCGATAAGTCTGGTACCTAAACTCCCTACGCAGTTGTGTACCGCGCCCCCTTCGGTTTACCCGCTCTCCACAACTGCTTTACTTCGTGGAAGTCGTTGCGTTTGGTCAACAGATGGCGTCAGGGCCTGGCGCGAGTTTTACAGGCTATCAGCACGATGCTTTCAGAACTCTTTGGCCCATTGGCAACGGATGTTCTTGTGCTACCATGGCTACGAACCGTTCGGCCAATGAAAAAGTGTCTCAGGCCAGCTTGGTTACGGGTTGCTCGGTGCTCTCATTGGTCGACTCTCTCAGNAAACGTATCTAAAAAACACAACACGTATCTAAAACACACCACGAGCTCATAAATTCGTGAGCTCGGGGTATGTTTTTTACAAACTAGTGTTTTTTGGTTAGATACGTGTTCTAAGCTCACTAATAGCTCTACAGGGGCCTGTGATATAGCGTAGTGTCACCGTGTATTAACAGACGGCGCTACAACTCAGACAACTTGTGCCCGCCGGGCAATATTTTTCGCATGTCTCCCTTTAAATGACGTACAATGACAATGGATTTTGACGTCATCTACATGTAACATAAAACTAAAAGTTAGCGCTAACACCATGTTTGTCAGATATTGTCTGTCTATTGTGAAATCTGAAATGATCTAGGCCTACATGTATTTATTCCATTCTCTCCCGGGCGGTGTCATCTTAGTTCATTGAGGCTCACCTTCTGAGCGACATGCGCCTAGTTTTGCTGTGACGGGTCACATTTATGCTGGTTAATCTCCATTTTCGCTACACACATCTCTTCATTCATACTCGCTGGTTTAACCTCCATTTTCGCTCCACAAATCTTTTTGCCAATTTTCAGAATCACAAAGACGAGTATCATGATTGAGAGTATGCCGAGGAATGCACCAATCACGATGGCTGAGATGATGGCGGAGGATAACCAGGAGGCTGGGACTGCAAAAAAGAGAGAGACATAGGGGGTTAGCAATTACAGCATCATCGGTGCAACTACAAAAATACCTGTCCATAGAGAATTCACATTTGTGACCCTGTAACGTTTTTGAGCGTTCCCCATATCTGCGAGTGTTCCCTGCTATTGTCTGACGCAATAAGCCGCGACTCGACAATGGAGGACACAGAGAGAAACGTGTCGATCTATCTGCCAGTGTTTCCAGAACAATAGGGGGAAACACTGACACACGGAAACACTGAAAAACTTTACACTTGCACAGCAAAATGAGTCGGAAGTCGCACAGAAGAAGACCGAAGGTGGAACCAGACAGCAACCACAGAAATCGACGAAGTCAAATTTCACAATGGGCAGACAATCATGAAATCAGCGAACCGTTGGTGTCACCTTGGACATGTTGGGTCTTCTTATGTGCGCATTCCGACTCATTTTGTCGTGCCCGGCACGACAAAAACGCCTCTGCAGCATGTGTACTCCAGTGTGGCGGCTTGTGACGTCATAGCCAGAACTATAATCCGTGTAGACGCTCCGTTACCTTGTCTCGTGTTAAATTGTCTCGAGACAGATTTGACCACCTGGATAAGTTACCGGGTAGTCTCTCGTGCAGACGTAGCTTGTGGCGACTATTATTGAGTTTTCGCAAAACCCCCGAAACGCCGATGCGAACGTCTTCGCTATTGTTCGCTGCTCTCTTTGTGGCATCGAACAATGGGTTTGGCGTTCGCGTTGGCGGTTCGGGAGCTTTGCGAAAACTCCCTATTGTGGCGAATCCCCGCGAACTGGGGGGATTATTTTTGTCGTCGTCATTCGCCTGTCTGGGGCCCTGTCTGGACCTACATACACGAATGCCCTAAGATTGTGGTACGCATGCTGTAGGTATTTTGTAAGATTGCCGTAGTTACATGTACATGTATGTCGGCGACGGGAGTAAGATTGGAGTGAGAATGAACAAGAATCATTATGCATGTAGGCCTAGTACGAAGCATACATGTACGAACTTTGTACGAAGCTAGAAGAGTGGAGTAGGAATCATGAAGAATCGCCACGAATGTATACGATCGCAGTACGAACTCACTACGATTGAGTACGAACGCCGTTTGGTGATAATGGAAAACGAACATAAGTTCGTCATTTTGATGAAGCAGAGATTTTCAGTGCAGCCCAAAGGGCCGATTCTATCTTCAACTTCATAGCTAGCCCTGCAGACAGGGAAAGATTAGACCCATGGTAGTGTCCCACTGGCGACTTTTGCCCACGACAAGGGGCGAATCTGAAGGCTGCGATATACCCTCGACAAGCTGCGATATTTACCATTATACACAGTTTTTCGCGAGTTGTCAACTTGTCGCTGATTCGTCAAACACTCGCCGGCCCAGACGAAGTTAGTCGTGGGTGGTCGTAGATAAACGTAGATGCTCGTAGTTTCTTTGCACATTACTCGTAGCTTGTCGCAGAGTGTCGTAGATAGTCGAGGTTACTCTTCAACGACAATGTACGACATGGAGGTGCGACTATATACGAGATAACTTCGACTGACTTCGAATGAAATTTTGTCGCAGGCAAATTTTGAACATTTTGAAAATTTTTCTGCGAGCCAGCGAATCACTGCGAACATAGATGACAGCCTACGAACAGTTACGAAAAGCTACGATTTTTTCATTCGTCCCTTGTCGCAGGCCAAAATTCGCCAGTGGGACACTAGTATAACAACAAGAATGTTACAGGAGAGGTTAAACTCCCTACGCAGTTGTGAGTCGCGCCCCCTTCGGTTTACCCCATCTCCACACTGCTTCACTTCGTAAAATTCTCCGCGTTTGGTCAACAGATGGCGCTGAGAGAGTCGACCAATGAGAGCACCGAGCACCCGTAACCAAGCTGGCCTGAGAACCTTTTCACTGGCTGAGCGGATCATGTGATCATCTCGTAGCAAGAACAAAACAGGCAAGATGGCTGCGCCCATTACCGATCAAACGATAGGAGCAAAAATAAAGGATAAGTTCATATTGACATTTAATACAAAAACACCAGAAGAAAGCGTTGAATAGTTAATTAATCCAAAGGAAGGACATTTTGGTGATCATTTGACCAGCATCCTTGGCCCGTTGCTAACGGGCCAAAGAGTTTCTGAAAGCAGTGTGCTGATAGGCTACAAAAATGGCGCGAAGCCTCAGCGCCATCTATTGACCAAACGCGGCGAACATATCCAAGTGAAGCAGTAGACTGGTACCCGATCCTAACTATTTTACATCGGGCTTTTGCATATGTTAGGACCGGGCGTGCCTACCGCCTTCGTGCCTCTGAACTCAACCAAATGATTGCAGTTTGCTCAAATCACACAGGTGGGAGAAATGGTTTTGCAAAAATAACATCAGTGACATCAACACATCCAAAGCAGAGGAAAATCATCAAGGGACTTTCCCAAGGCCACAATCCTGCTCTAAAGTCACACCTACAAAAACTAACCGACAACTTTGTTGTCTTTCCTTGAAAAGCATTACTAGTATATACATAATAAGGCTGATCATTTGAGGGGTAGCCCTTTACCTAGCAGGAGGTAGAGGCCGTTGGCCACCGTGAGAACATCTGGGGTTCTCAGTGCACGCTTCCTTCGTCACCAGTGAGTGACGAAGGGAGCAAGTGCTAAGAACCCCTGATGTTCTCACGATGGGATTAGCATCCCCCTCCCTCCATTCTAGCAGGGCCGTATTTAACTTTTTGGTCAGGGGGGGGGGAGGNAGGGGGGCAGAAGACCTCTTTTTGCCGTTTTTTGCCCAAAATCCGCATGAAAATCACGTTTTTTGGTTGGCTCCAAGGGGGGCAACTGCCCCCTCGCCCCCTTTAAATACGGCCCTGTCTAGGCCAGGACCCACCCAAGATTGATACATTGTAAATATTTGACGTGGACATCAAATAATATATACATCGACTACATTTACACTGGAATATGAAGAACATTGGCCCATTCAGGAAAAAAGTTAGGGCCTACTTGCGAAGATAATTCAACGAGAGCACAACAGCCACAAATTCTAATCTATCTTCAGTCAGGCATAAAATGCACTTATGACTGGAAGTAACTGATCTGGGGCCATAGTCAGGAAGCCTTCGCAACTTTGCGTGCACACAAATCTATTGTAAGGTAGTCAGTGAACAATAGAGCATCTGCAGCCAGACAATAGACTTGCGTGCACGCAAAGTTGCGAAGGCTTCGTGAATATGACCCCTGGTGCCATATTCAGGAAGCCTGACTGCCTTAAAGTAGATTTGCGTAAAGGCAAGGTTCCGAAGGCTTCAAAGTTCCGAAGGCTTCATGATCAGTTTGCTGGTGATGTAATACGCGCTGCGCGCACAACGCAAATTCAGCAACTCAGTATAGGAGGATCCAATCAGTCGTCATGTCCAGACCGCGTAGGCCCTACATCACACTTGCAACTGGCAGCAACTCAGATACATGTAACAAACTACATCTGGGGCGTTGAGACTCGACGAGATTATGTTTCGTTCAGAAAACTGGCACTGATCAGTCGCAAGCCCACGTACATGTATACCGCAGCGACTGAACGTAACTGGGCACATCCAACACAGGCGGTCGTCTAGACGGGCACCAGTTTACTACAATGCCTACGCCCCTACCTATGCATGACGTCATGACGCCCTGCCCTGTACACACACAATCAAGATTGTAGGGGCGTAGGCATTGTAGTAAACTGGTGCCCGTCTAGACGACCGCCTGTGACATCCAACTGCTAGAAAGTTGAACATGTGCAGCTGGCGGCGACTGGCAAAATCTCAGTTCCAGCGAGTCGCAAGGGTGCGCCGCGTACATCGACTGTTTCTGGCGACTGATCAGTCGCCTCCAGTTCCAGCTAGATCCTCCCAGTCAACAGGTAGCTCAGTGGCAACTATAGTTGTCGCCAGTCGCAAGTGGCTTTAGTCACAACTCATTCCCCAGTGAACCTGGTGGTTATTCCCAACCACCAGGAATCCCACTACGACAAACAGCATGTTCACAATGGTGGAAGCGTAATTTATGCAGGCAACATGGCTTGACTGGAGTACTCTGAAGATCACCTCCGAAGTCAAATTTAGGAGCAATGATCCAAAATACTTGTAGTGTGTGTGTAAATAGTGGCATCAGATGATTTTATCATGATTTATCGCCTAAAAGTGTAGGTAAAGTTCCGATATATTCTACCAGAATCGGAGGATATAGTGCGAGACAACCTCTGAAATTCCTATCTGGGATGTAAATATGTAACGTCTTATTCAGCAGTATAGTTTCATAAAAGTCGCCACGTTACCAGCCTGGGTTATCGGTGTAGCAGTAAAGAGTGTCCCCCTGTAAAAAGTGTCCACATTTATTGTTGAATGACGGAATAAGCGGCATGGGTATAGAAACCAATCGCCAATCGCCAGAGATTAGAATGTAACAATAGGATCTTTTGTTCCCAGGACAGTTTTTCCTAGGACATTCTTTCCCTTAGTTCACACCTGTACCAACAAGCCTTGGACTCTCGCTATAAACAGTGCACAAAATATTTCTCTTTGTTATTGTCCCAGTTTTTAATATCCTTGGCGGAAGCACAAGCCCAAATTTATTGGCGAGTTGGCCTTCTTGGCATTCTCACCACTAAAATCATCACAGTTTTAGCACTGTTCAATTTGTCACCGATTTTGCACCTTTTCCTCTCACGTAATCTATTGACTATTGATGAATATTTAATTCACTTGGGGTCAAAGCTAAACTCCCTATGCAGTTGTGTACCGCACCCCCTTCGGTTTACCCGCTCTCCACAACTGCTTAACTTCGTAAAATTCGCCGTGTTTGGTCAACAGATGGCGCTGAGAGAGTCGACCACGAGAGCATCGAGCAACCGGTATAAACCAAGCTGGCCTGAAACACTTTTTCATTGGCCGAGCGGTTCGTAGCCATGGTAGCACAAGAACATGTACGTTGCCAACGGGCCAAAGAGTTCTGAAAGCAGCGTGCTGATAGGCTGTAAAACTCGCGCCAGGCCCTGACGCCATCTGTTGACCAAACGCGGCGACTTCCACGAAGTAAAGCAGTTGTGGAGAGCGAGTAAACCGAAGGGGGTGCGACTCACAACTGCATAGGGAGTTAAGGTCAAAGCATGTCCGGAATAAAGAAACCTGAATTCTTTCACCGGCTTAAGAGTTTTTTGCACAATTTGTTGAGAAATTTTCGAGGTTATTTTTGAGGACGCCTTCTGATTGGTTCATATTGAATCACATGATCTCAGTGGCACATGAGGCTTCAGTAAAATATGGCCGCCATCCTCGTCATCACTGATTGCGGATGCTGGGTGATGTTCGGCTACTGAAACTACACCCAGGGTATTGTTTTAGTGAAGATAGAGATCCTGGGTAATCTTTGTACCCAGGACGACATTTACCCTTTCAGCGACAGTAAGCCGTGGTGCCTTGTACTCCTACCTTATGCCTTTGCAAGGGCAAGCACAAGGCTCCATCCAAGTGAGGAACATGATAGCTAGTGATGGCCTCCTCCGTACTCACCAGGACCAATAGGGCCTAAATGTTATGACTTTGGCCATGACGGAAAAATCTAATACAAATTCAAATACAAATGCTGCAGAGTAGTCTTGGAACTAGAATACATGTAAGTCGCTGGGGAACCCATTATATCTTCACGCTATTGACAGGAAGTACTAGGCTAATAATGGTGTTGTCGGTGAAAGGTGTTGTTGGTTGCAAAAGACCTGTGTAACGTTCAAGCTGCATGCAGGTTGCATGATGCGGGTATCCGTAACACTCTGATGGATACTGCCAAGAGAACTTGAAATATGGATGCATTCTTCACATATCGCCCCCTGTTGGAAGGAGGTGGAGTTGGATTGAAGTTTTCCACCCTCCGATCAAATTTAGGCAGTTACAAAACTGTATCAGAATCCTGTCTTTTAAAGGTGAACCCCTGACCTTGAAAAGTAGGTCAAGGTCAAAACCTATGTGATATGTTATGAAGCTGTCACAGACACACCATCACAGGCAATTTTGTTACTTTATCACAAGTAGTTTGTCCCGTGTTTCGGCCAGGGCTCAAAGTTGCGACCAAATTGGTCGCATTTGCGATCATAAATTCGCAGATGCGCCTGAAGAATATTTCCTTGTCGCATGTGCGCGATCGTCGTCTTCTCTTATTTTGCGACTACTTTCATCTCTGAGCGAGTGTATTCCTTCCTTAGTTGACTGCGAATAAATGTTTCAGCTCAGAGAAACTTTATACGCCAGCTGAAGATCGTCAAATGCTGCAAGTGTCCCGACTTCAACATTTTCATCTGACATAGGTTGTTATGTTTCCAAGTCCATTTCTCTCAAACCCCTGACTGAATTCCTGTACAATCTATTTGGCTGTCATGTAGAAAGAATGCACTTTCCAGTCATATCAAATTTGTTTGCTAGATGTCTTCCAGTCAGGAGATATTTACTTAAATAACTTATCTCACTTCATAGCCGCATTGGTCATCAACGATCTTTTGGCGCGAAAACTGGGCCACTCCAGTGTCACCATGGTCACTAATGTATGCAGAGCTGAGAGCACATGTCTGTGCATGAGTCATCAAGTTAGCACTAGATGGCGACACTGCTACTTTGTACAGGGTTTATCAATAAAACACAACATTTTGCACGATTTCTCTGCAGTGTGCATCACTGTAGAGTGTGTCAGCAATAATCATCAATGTTGTGCTCCTAAAAATTGCCTCTGTTCTCCTAAAATAAAAAGCTTAGGCGCACAGTGCGCCTAGGAAAAAAAGTAAACTTTGAGCCCTGTTTCCCGTTGTCTTTATGAAAGTTTGAGACCGATATTATGACTTTGAAACTAGGTCAAGGTCAAAACATGCACAATACATTATGATGCTGTTACAAATACATCACCACACAAAATTTTGTCACTTTATCACAAGTTCTTAAAGGAGTAATGAAGGTAAATGTGTTTTTCATGTGATTTTTACATATTGCCCCCTGGTGGAGAGAGGTGGAGTTGGATTGAAATTCCAAGGCCAGGGTGTTGTGCACATTAATGGATGAGTACCTAATAATACCAAAATTCTGAACGCCTCAGTTTAACACTCTAGGAGATGTCACTTTCAAATGACAAAAATGTCTCCTCACTTTTTTCAAAAAGCAAGGTACCGGTAATAACAATATACTGCAGACCTTTGATATAAGTAGTTAAATCGCCCGCTGTTAACACTATTACTAACATGCAACCACCAGATTTACGGACAACAAAGCTTAGGAGGTTACCGTCAGAGATATAAAAAATGTTGCCTCAATAACATAGGCTAAAACTGCTGGCAAGATGACTGTTGTCACGACACTAGTATATTATACATGTACGTAATTTTTGTACTTGGCGCATACAAAGTAACCATAAACAAACATACATGTATAAACTCTGCATAAGTCAACACTTCAGGGACCAAAGAAAAAATAGCTGTAGTTACACCTGAACGAGAAGTCCGGGTTATTTTTGGTCCGGACTCGGAAGAAGTCCATGGTTCTCCAACAGAGTTGCATTACAAATCCAATTAGTACGAAACCCAGCGATCACAGGTGAATTCGAAGCTCACATCCGCGGGTCACACAATTAGCGCGTTCGATTACTTCCTCGGGCAAGTCCCGGAAGGAACAAGCTGAGCGTGCGCACAACAGCCAGTACCGTATTTTTCGGACTATAAGGCACGGCCTTTTTCCTTGAAGAAGGGTCTAAAATTGGGGGTGCGCCTTATAGGGTGGTGCGCCTTATCTGCGGATCCAGTCTGACAATTTGATCAGAAGTGTCAAGACACTGACGAACCCAAGCATTCAAGCATGCATGGATGCATGCAAGCCAAAGTCATTGTCACAGTGCTGGTTGACAGATGATGCAGTGAATTGTGAACTGATGAAGTTTCAGTTAGGCCTAATTTGTCACAAGCTAAGAAATCATACAACCAGATCCATCAGTACCAACAGCAGAATTGCAGATGTCAATGGGTTCAAACAAGGCAATCAGACCCTGTAATTGTCAGCTTGGCTGTTGTTGGGTCAATGCACACTGAGCAGCCATGCATTGTATGTGTATAATATGCACTGACCCATTCACTGACGGGACTGCGCCTTATAGGGAGGTGCGCCTTATGTATGGATTTCGTCAGATTTAGGGAGAAATTGGGGGTGCGCCTTATAGTCAGGTGCACCCTATAGTCGCGAAAATACGGTAATCGAAAGGTCTCGTGCCTTCCTCGGGGAAACCATCATGGCGGCCACAGACGATAAATTTGTCACCGTCCACAGTAACTTTCCCTAACGTTGCCGCCATTTTGAAACAATGCATCCTGGGAAGGTTCCACGAGAAGCCCACCTCGGCGGGTAGGGCTAGTCGCGCCTGGTCCGAGGAAGCCCCTATGACGCAGTTCCGGTGTAAACGAACGGTGTGGCGTCTGTTCCGAGCTAGCTCGTGGAAGTAAACGAATGGCCTAAATGTCTAACACATGTAATTATCGCAACACCATCTGTCACCGGCTCTAGAAGTCCGGGTCAAGACCGGCCCTTATTTGTCATACAATTCTTACATGATTCTTTGAATTCATACTTGTTACCCATTCTTGACATTTGGCATATTTTTCAACCCGATTAGCCACGAATTTCGACAATTTCAGATTCGGGGCGATTCGGGACATTCGTAGCTTAAGTAAAAGCGGGGCATAATGTCCTCAGTAACATGCAATTGAGAGCCCTGGTGACCACGCCTGGACCGGTAGACAGGTCTGTGGTGGATAACTTTCAATTAGATTGCATAATGTGGGACCAGATGCTGACGGATGACTAGGCAATTTGTTGACTTACACGTTGGGCCGATTTTTTAAACGATGGTTAAGATAACCATCGGCTTTCATTAACCCTCAGTTGATAAACTGTTTGTTAATCGAAGTGAATTTTTCGATTTTATGAATCGTTGATAGCCAAACATTCTAAAAGTCAAAATGTTTACTTTGGTTAATTTACGGTTTGTCAGAAAAGCTGATGGTTAAACCGAGGTTTACCTTAACTATTGTCTGAAAAATCGGCCCACTGTCGGCTTAAGCAGAGTTTACAGCATACCGGTACAAATATATACAATGCGAATATTTCTAAAAGTGCCAAGTAAAACTTAAAATCAAGGGAAATGATAAATAGTTGATAGGAAGTTCTATGAACTGAGATGGGCGTACTTCAACAGTTGACTTTGGATGCAGGAGAGTTAATATCAAAAGCTCCATCAACAACGACACAACAGTAGACCGATCAAGCATCTTTTTTCTCGTGGTGAAAACAAGGCTGAAATTTGCTGCTTACATAGAGGGTGCCGAGATCCACATCACATGTGTCCTGCGAAAAGACGCCAACAATGGACAATGGATACGGCGTGATACTAAGTAGAGCTCATAAAGTGACGCTAAAATCGTAAGAGAAGCTATTATAAGCCTCTGGGTCCGGTACGCGGAAAAAATCCCCCTGGAAAAAATCCACCCGGAAAAAATCCCCCTGGAAAAAATCCACTTTTTGGTCCGTATGCATAAAACATCTTAAGTGTAAAATTCCCCTTAACTTTTGTTTGGAACAACAGGTTAAGGGAAATTTTACACTTAAGATGTTTTATGCATCCAGCCACTGGCCTGTTACAACTACATGTAATTTATAATGGTGAGTTTTCGTAACCGCCCAGTTAGGCCAACAACTGCGTTCATCTATTGTTCCAGTATACCCAGAAAATAGGAAATCGTAACCTACCAGCAAATGAAGTCGTAGGTCTTGTCTGTCCAGCCAACTGCGAAAACTCTATTTGTCTCAAAAAGTAATGACTCTTAGCGTTTTAATGGCAAAACAAGTTAAAAATAGCAACAGTGGTCAACTGCACACAAAATTAGCCAATAGAAGTCACACCCTTTCCTTTTTTAATGTCAAAACAAGTTAAAAATGGCAACAGTGGTCAACTGCACACAAAATTGGCCAACAGAAGTCACATCCTTTCCATTTTAATGTCAAACAAGTTAAAAATGGCAACAGCGGTCAACTGCACACAAAATTGGCAAACAGAAGTCAAATCCATGCAAAACCATAATCAAAGTAAGAGTAAGGATTATTTACACTGATCTCTTTCACGTTAATTTGCAGACCCAACAGGATTATTTACACAGATCTCATTCACTTTAATCTGCAGACCCAACAGGATCATCCATGATTTTTCAAATTCCAATGGTTGACAAGAATGGAATGTATCAAAACGATTTTGTAGTTAACACATCTGCCCCTAGGTTTGAGCAGACCGTATCTTCTGTCGAAGTTTTTTAAAAGCCTTGGAAATAAATTGGAAAATATTTGAAGAAATATTCTTCAGATGGTTGATAGGAACAATTTTCCTTCACATATTTTTCAATCAGTACCATAGGATGTGAGAAAACTTTGACAAAAGATGCCGTCTGCTAAGATGAGTTAAAGGCATCACAACCAAATCAATATGGGACCTTCCCCAACCCGCCCAGTTATGCCACAGTAACATGAAATCCATCAGATGACCCACTCAGCAGTTACAGTCCAGAATAAGAAATCCAAGATGTCCGCCAAGCCGCCATATTGAATACAAGATCGTAACCAAAATCGATAGGGCCCCTACCAACCCAGCCCGCTATGCCACAAAAATTTGATGTCAATCTGGTAATTCGATCTTGACTTACGGGCTCGAATAGCGAATGCGGCGGCAGACATGGCCAACGCAGAAACTCTCTGAGAACATAATACCCCCTTTGCAACTTAATTGAGCGGGGCATAATGAAATCTGGGTTAATTACATGTACTTCACCTGTAAGTTCAGTCCATTAAAACGGCACACTATGTTTCAGTATCCCTCCCCTGACGGTCGCATCAGGAACCAATTCGCAACACGACTGGTATCCTGTCCAACCCACACACAGCAGTGGTAACAAGTAGGCCAGACTGATACTATGTTGAAGCCTTCATGTAAGATGACGTAAGTCCGGGTGGTGAGCCGAAAAATGGCCGCCATCCATTTCATCGGTGGAGAAGTTTGACGCCCTGTGATACCATACTAATCTTCATCAAATATCAAGGTACCGTTTTCAATTCAATCTTTTATATGAAGCATCGGTCTCCACGCCTAATTGGTAACTTGGGTACAGTACAGGTCACAATTGACATCCCTACGGCTTCGAGTAAGTTACTCGTAAGTTATGCGTAACTCACGGCTTTGGTTTCGCGTAACCCATTGCGTAACTCCCCAACATCGCGTAACTCGCCTCGTAAATCACTGCTAGCTAGCGAAATTCGCGTAACTCACCTCGTAAGTTATGCGTAACATAGCTCGTGAGTTGTTGCGTAAGTTACGAGTGACTTACGCATAACTTACGCGAATTTAGGGATGTCAATTGTGACCTGTACTGTATTTCAAATATAAAGATTTGAACAGTTTGTCAGGCATGCACTGAAATGTATCTGTGTGTACTATTGCTAGCATGATCAACCTCGCCCCCATGAATTAGCGCTGTGGTATACCGTTTAGATCAATCATGAACAAGGTCACCACAACGAGATGCACTATGATGACATCGTGAAACCAGGGACCTTACTCGCAAGGTTCCTGTAACTTTACGGCTCTGCAAATCCATTGTCAGGCTGAGAGTGCCCGCAAATGGACAATAGTTTACGCACTCTGTAAAGTTACGTGTGTTTCGTGAATAAGGCCCAGGGTCCATATTCATAAACATACTTAAGTCAAAGTGTGATATTTATCTTTTGTGCTGAACAAAGGATAAGTGTCACAGTTAGACTTAAAGGTGCTCTAGTTCGAATTGTAAACATTACGGTGTGCCACCTATTGTCGACTTTTGGTACTAACAAATCAGATAAAATTGAATTAAATCTCACCTTTCACAACTTTTTGTTTGTTTTTGAGCGTAAAATCATAAATATATTTCAGTTACAAGAATATTTATCAAGATAGGTATAAAAGCAGATAACATTAATGTCTTGGTATACATGGTGCTGCCACCTGTCCGAGGAAAAATAACTATTATAATCAACCATGTAAATAAACAAACCGTAATGTTTACAATTCAAACTAGAGCACCTTTAAGTAGTTTTATGAATATGGGCCCAGGTCAAAGTGTGATACTAATACATGTATCTTTTGTGTTGAACAAAGGATAAGTGTCACGCTTAGAATTAATTAGTTTTATGAATCATAGCGTGCCCCTTTAAGCAATGATGGACTGCGACCAAACAATAAGCGATTTCAGTGCAAGGTTATGTTTCTTATGGTCCTATAACACCAACATCTTGGCAATTAAAAATGATTATTGCGGGTAAAATCTGTGTTATTGATGACTGATATGATCAAAAAGTCATAAGCTCGCTTATGAGTTTTTGATGTGGTCTATTAGCTAGGAAATCATAGGGCCGTATTCACGGGTCGCACTTTAGCCTAAAGTACAGCTTAAGTTAGACTTTCTCTGTGCTTGAAGCATTGAGAAAAGTCAGATTTTAATGAAAGTGTGACCCGTGCATACGGCCCTTAGTCACACTAGGATTCCAATACAGCCCATGCACATTTTGGGACAGTTTTTATTCCTGGAACGGAATAGTTATTTTTGCCGGAACGGAACAGAAATGAAATGTGGAATGACCCTAAAACCGGAATGGCGGAGCCAATTTAAATATCCCACCATATTATAAATAACAGAACACGTGATCGAACGAGTTTTGTCAACGCCGGTTTCCCCTTCGGTTCTCCACCCCCTCTGCCATTAGGCACGTCTAGAGTCAACATTTTCAACGCGACTCCAGGTAGGACATGTATGGTGGAGAACGGAAAGGGTGGTCGTAGTTGACTCCTTAAAGATAATGTATCACGGATCTTTTCGCCACGAAAATCATTGTTTATTTACATTTTGTTTGTTTACGTCTAGTCTTTCTTTGTCTTATGAGTAATTTATTGGTGGCATGCCCCTCTAGAAATTCTTTTGATACCGAAAATATTCAATTTGGTGAGTTGGCATGTCCCAAAAGTCCAAAATAACATAATGTAAACATCCATGTTTACAAATATTAAATGTAAACAATGAAGACGCGATACATTATCTTCAAGCTGCAATGGTAATTTTAGTAATGTGTGGATGTAATTATGTCGTTATTCGTCAAATCTAAGTCCTTTATTTACATGTAATAATGCTCGAATATACATGTATTTCCAAAAAGCTGAAAGCTTCATTGCCGATAATTTCACCATTTTATACTTCATTCCATGGTTTCGTTCTGGTTTTCGAGTCATTCCGCAATTTCATTTCTGTTCCGTTCTGACAAAAATAACTATTCCATTCCGGGGATAATAACTGCCCACATTTTGAGTAAAGTCTGTCCACCCACCCAATATTTAGTCTTTCCATGTGAATATGAATAATACATGTGAAACTGATGTGTTTTGTGAATTATGATATTGCCTAGAATGATGCTCTTGTCGAAGCTATCCACAGCAACTTGTTGACTCGTTGACTTTTTCCCCCGATTCCTATCTATGCGAAAATTCTTGACATAGTGCAGTTGTAGATAATTCCTATTCTCCTTTATCATGAATTGTTAAAACCCACATGACTGATACTAAAAGCCCATATGGTGGTACTGTGTTTGGAGGGATTTGCGCATCTCTGAAAGTCTCATGAGTATAATATTTTTTCCTTTTCCGAGAATAACATTTGAAAACTGCATCGTCAGCAATTTTAGGACTACAAATGAACTGGCGGTTTCTTGTTTTCTTCCTCCTCTTGTCGCGGTCGTTTCCGCGTCGTCACGAAACAGGCAACCCCGAGAATGATCAGGAGTAAACCTATTGCGGCGCCAACAGATATACCAATGATTTCGGCTTGAGTTAGCGGTCCAGCTTGTATGTTTCGACCCGTGGCGGCATCTAAAAGTGAAAGAACGAAGCCAGGAATTAGTGGGTTATGGTTACACTAACTTTCCTGCTACTCAGTGTGGGAGGACAAAAGAAAGTGTTGGACAAATTCTAGACAAGCCTGCCTGATCGTTTAACTTTTCCTTTGTACATGTATTCTTGGGTTTACACGCAGGAAAGTTGTACGCGTGTGATTATCCTGCGGGTAAATGCCTCTGGTGAAGCACCATACAGACATCAGACAATAGTTTTCTAGGCCTTTAACCTGTGTAATGCAGAATTTGTACGCTGATTAGGCTAAACACCCTTTATGAATACGGCCCATGGAATTCTCTAACACCATGAACTTTAGATCCGACCTTTATAGCACTTCCGACATGACATCACATTTCCATGACAACATGATGCCGCCATATTGGCCGCCAAAAGATCAAGCGACGTCATCTACGGCATGAACACAGCATCAACACACAGATCGTGATGTCAAAATGTCATCATGACGACGGGTTGGCAGCTACGACATCATCGCCGATCAACATGGCCGATTCTTTGCCGCTACGTGACCGTGCTGACGTCAATGAACTTGTATGTACACATACATGTGTATGGACACATAGATGTCTGACAACCTTCAGAAATATCATCAGTACAATTTTCCATTTCCCGACCCAATGCTAGGGCTGTGTGAGTCGATCATACTGGGGTAGTACGATAAACTGGTTCCTGTTCGCACAATCCTATCGGTGCAATTGGAAACCAGTCTATCGTACTTCCCCAATGATGACCACTAGGGACGAGAGTTGAATTGGGCATTGCTAGGGTCGCCATTACCACTGACACCAGTGGGAGGGCAAATATACTCCGGGAAAAGCTGTTGCGTCATTGACTTTGCTAACTTTTCATAATCCCCGAAAATCTACAAAATAGGACCATTTGGCAAGTTTGATTGCCCTTGTGTGACAGGGGATTTTGGCCTGTGTCATCAGCTCATTGCCGAGAGGTGGTTGAGGAGAAACGCGTACAAAACGCAGGGGCCCCTCGGCCTGGCACAGTCAGCCCAGCCAGAACAAGAGACCATATTCAGGTCCAACGGGGTTTCTAGCTGGTATTTTTTTTGAATGTGGGCCAAGATTCATTTTCAAGATGGCCGACTTGCGGCCATATTTGAGGTATGACCGCACCAAAATTCTGCACTCCTAGAGGCTACCTAGAAAGAAATCAAAACCTGTGGTCCAATGGGGTGGAAGGCAGAAGTACATGTATGCTGGTGTATTTTGTTGGGCCACCCTGTATATAGAACATGTTGAACAGAAAAAATACTGCTAATGATATAAAGAGACCTTGTGTAATTCTGAGCAGAAAACGAATCTAGTTGATTTTAAATGCCATTTTAAATGTTTGCTGTCTGATGATAGAATCTCTGGGGAACGTGAGACAACATTACTAATTCCCTCTTCAGCACAATTTAATACTATTTGGAAACTCTGTTGCTCAGAAATTCTTCATTCTCTATGATCATGGTGTTTACAGGGAGTTGTTATAGAAAATTTGGCACTGGTCCCACTTGACTTATTAGCATGGGGGTGAAGTCAACAGCGCAGCAGCCATATGAGACCCCCCTCCCCCCCACATACATGTATGTATGAGCCGTATCAAAAGTCCATGACCTAGGAGAAAATAGAGTATAAGTTCAAAGAGTAATGGCATAGAACAGGCCTGGCATAACTCAAACCCTCACATATGCCCCTTTGTGGCCCCAGAATTGCACTTAGATGAATTCCAGGGAGAACCATAAATCTGTGAACTTTACTGTGCAAACAAATTTCACAACATGATTGCTCAAGTCATTAGAAAATATGTGAACTTCGTAAGACAAAATGTTCAAGGGAGATCTGATCATGGTTGAATACCCAGATTCGACCTACATTTTAATGTGAGATGCCCAATGAACAGAAGTCAGTTCTTCAAAATGGCCGACTGGCAGCCATATTTCATGTATTTGAAGCCCAACTGGGCTAAAAACTAGGCGCACACATGAAAGATATCAAGATCCATACACAAGTTAGGACAGCCTACCAGTGGTATTGTTCATGTGATATGGGCCAAATTATGTTTTTCCAAGATGGCCACCAGGTGGCCACATTTGAGGACTGATAATAAATCCTTTCAGGAGTTACAATGTAAAACATTCTAGCTGCTATTGTTCATGGGCTAATATAGCATTTTCAAGATGGCCGACAGGTGGCCATACTTGAAGTCTGATCAAGCTGAAATTTGCTGTACACATAGATGTATCATTTTAAGGTCACTAACATTCTAGCTGCAGTTGTTCACGAGGTATGGGTCATAGCCTTCTTTCCAAGATGGCTGCCTATCAGCCATAGGAAGCCACATTTGAAGTTTAATTGGGCCGGAATTTGCTGTACACATAGAGGGTACCTAGATACGTATTATTTCAAGGTCAACACATTCTAGCAGTCGTTTATGAGATACGGGCCACAGGTCATTTTCCAAGATGGCCGCCCCTCTTCTTACGTATCGAAAGCCAGGAGCACACCAGGCGATCTGATCGCCACTGATCTTCTTGCCAGCCACCAAAGCCTGGGCAATATCGGTTTTGGCTTGTTTGACATAGGGCAACCATCGATGGTGAGGAGATTCCATGCACTGCTGTCCAGCGAACACCTGTTGTTGGGGCGCGGGCCTCGAAGACAGCCCAGGATGGACGTTCCCCGGTTGAGTCAGATCCGGTCTGAACATGTTGGACCAAACACGTGTGAACCAACAAAACGTTCGGCGAACGTCACTTGTCTTGTGCAGATATTCTGTTCATGCACTGGATAAAAACTCTGTTTTTTTGGGACTTATTTCAGGAGTTATGACTCGATCTTGTGTGCATCGTGAAGTTTCGGATTTCGTTTTCATCATCGTTGTGTGACATTCTTCGATCTATTGGATTTCTATGTGTATTTTGTGTGAGTGAGCCGAGGACATTTTCGGACTCGCGTTTCCTGTCATCATTCGTTCGTCATTTACATTTCATTCATGATCTGTCTGTTTGTCGGATATTACGCCGATGATTCTTGTCCGAGGAGGACGTTGTGATTCTGGATTTAATCAATCGTGTACATTTTGGTGATTTAGTGGTTTCCTCAAACCCATTTGAACTAATCGGGAGGATTCGGTCGTTCGTAGATCATCCTGCTAGGACTGACGTCATCATCGGAATCGGGAGTTTCGTCATCGTGTCTCAGTGGCCAGATAGTACGTTGGTCCTGGGTCCCATCGAGTCTGAGGACATCTTCGTCAACATAGGAGTGCTGTACCAAGGTATGGTAACTTTTATTTCGGAGTTTAATAGTCATGGACATCGCCACTCAGATGGTCTGTTATAGTCAGTGAAATCGAACATGATACAGTCCTCTAATACTGATAGTTTTGGTTATTTGGAATAGTTCGCCAGACCATCTGAAGCTGGTCCTTCGAGCCGGATTCTCATCAGACAAAAATGAGGATACTTATAGCCGGACACTCATTCATTCGTCGATATAAGAAATATTTAAGAGACACTGCATCTGTGCGTCGACCAACAGAGTTTAGTGCTAGTTTTGGATTACCCCCAGAGTTTTATGTCGGTGTGGAAGGCGTCAGTGGGTTATGCATTAATGAAGCTGGGATCTCGCGTCTGACTGAGCAGGTACAGAGACATCGTCCGGAAATCTTGGTCTTAGAAATTGGGTCGAATGAACTGGCCAGTGGCTCTTCGCCTGTAGAGGTGTCTAGGGAATTAGATCGGTTCATCTATAACGTTTGGCGCGACACAACGGTACGGACAGTCGTGTTGCTTCAAGTTGTTCAGCGACGCAAGACCAGAAGGGTCCCAGTACATGAGTTCGACACGCGGAGGTTAGAATATAACAGGAGAATTCAGAACATTGCCAGGAGCAATCCCAACGTGTATGTTTGCAAGCATGACAGATCTATCTTGGTAAACTTGAGCCCGCGGGTCTCTGCTGATGATATCCATATAACTTCTCCTGAAGGCATGAGACTATACCACTTTAGTATCAGAAAGGCAATGATGCGTGGAATAGAAAGGAACAATGAAAACCGCAACCGACTACCCAGCATCCAAGCTTATTTCTAGTTTATCGTTGCGTTTATCGTTAGTTTATCGTTCACCTTGGATATCACGACTACCGAAATCGAATGTTCATATCTCGTCTATGCTGATGCTTGTGGTTAAATAGAAAGCTGACTCAGGCCCTGTGTGTGTGTGGAGCGATTATCAGACCTATTATAGATCGAAATAGATTGAGGATTTAGGAGTGTTGTTCCAGATTCGCACCTTCAGTTATGGCGGAATTCCCTGGCTTGGACTCACCCGAGATGGGTCGACCGAAGCGGAAAGCTCGGCTTCCAGGACACTTAAAGGACTTTATCTTGGAGAGGTACCAGGAAGATTCCTCATCATACGCTTCTAGTCGATCAACCCAGAGGGATCGGTTGAAGATGGAACGGGATCTCCTCCGAGACGACGTCAATGCCTATTGCGACAAGACGGATCGGTTGCTGGGCGAGGGTGGTAGCNAAGTGATGCGGCCAATATGGCGACGATCCTAAGGTAGCAGAGGTTTATGATGCATATTGTAACAGAAATTCCGGAGTTTTTGGATAGGTGGCACATGCATCGCACAGTTGTAGCAGACGAATTCCGGAATGGTTTTTCATGCCGCGAAAAATCCGGAATTCCGGATAAATCCGGAGGATTTGCATCCCTGCACAAGATGATCTGACGCGCGTCTAACTTTCCTGCTACTCAGTGTGGGAGGACAAAAGAAAGTGTTGGACAAATTCTAGACAAGCCTGCCTGATCGTTTAACTTTTCCTTTGTATTCTTGGGTTTACACGCAGGAAAGTTGTACGCGTGTGATTATCCTGCGGGTAAATGCCTCTGGTGAAGCACCATACAGACATCAGACAATAGTTTTCTAGGCCTTTAACCTGTGTAATGCAGAATTTGCACGCTGATTAGGGTAAACACCCTTTATGAATACGGCCCATGGAATTCTCTAACACCATGAACTTTAGATCCGACCTTTATAGCAGTTCCGACATGACATCACATTTCCATGACAACACGATGCCGCCATATTGGCTGCCAAAAGATCAAGCGACGTCATCTAGGGCATTAACACAGCATCAACACACAGATCATGATGTCAAAATGTCGTCATGACGTGGCAGCTACGACATCGTCGCCGACCAACATGGCCGATTCTTTGCCGCTACGTGACCGTGCTGACGTCAATGAACTTGTATGTACACATACATGTGTATGGACACATACGGTAGATGTCAACCTTCAGAAATATCATCAGTACAATTTTCCAGTTCCCGACCCAATGCTAGGGCTGTGTGAGTCAATCATACTGGGGTAGTACGATAAACTGGTTCCTGTTCGCACAATCCTATCGGTGCAATAGGAGCCGTCAGCCGCGCATATTGCTAACAGATGGCAGCACAGTCTTAGCGGACCAAATGTACAGGAAATCTATTACGATCGCTGCTCGATCGATAATGACTGGGTCCGCTAGATGCATTGAATTGGGCCCTAGTGACACCTAGTGGTCAACTCGCTGACAGCTCCTATTGGAAACCAGTCTATCGTACTTCCCCAATGATGCCCACTGGGACGAGAGTTGAATTGGGCATTGCTAAGGTTGCCATTACCACTGAGACCAGTGGGAGGGCAAACATACTCCAGGAAAAGCTGTTGCATCACTGAGTTTGCTAAATTTTCGTAATCCCGAAAAATCTACAAAATAAGACCATTTGGCAAGTTTGATTGCCCTTGTGTGACAGGGGATTTTGACCTGTGTCAGCTCATTGCGAGAGGTAGTTGAGGAGAAAAGCGTACAAAACGCAGGGGCTCCTCGGCCTGGCACATGTCAGCCCAGCCAGAACAAGAGACCATATTCAGGTTCAACGGGGTTTGTAGCTGGTATTGTTTTTGAATGTGGGCCAAGATTCATTTTCAAGATGGCCGACTTGCGGCCATATTTGAGGTATGACCGCACCAAAACTGTGCACTCCTAGAGGCTAGGCCTACCTAGAAAGAAATCAAAACCTGTGGTCCAATGCGGTGGAAGGCGGAAGTATGCTGGTGTATTTTGTTGGGCCACCCTGTATATACATGTAGAACATGTTGAACAGAAAAAATACTGCTAATGATATAAAAAGATCTTGTGTAATTCTGAGCAGAAAACGAGTCTAGTTGATTTTAAATGCCATTTTAAATGACTGCTGTCTGATGTTCAAGATTCTCTGGGGAACGTGAGACAACATTACTAATTCCCTCTTCAGGGCGATTCCACGGCATTGCATTAGAGGGGTTTTGAGGTTGTTCTGTCAAATTTCACCCTTCATATTCTGTCGAAATTGATGCTGCTTCCATGGCAGAGATAGGGCCTGTGCTGAGCTATTCAATGATACCATCATCTGTGGGCTGGGTACTACACTGCGGCAGTAATTAATAGAAATAAGTGGTGTCGAACGGGACGTAACGTGTC
The DNA here is from genome assembly GCA_002633025.1 of Notospermus geniculatus. Taxonomy (NCBI): domain Eukaryota; kingdom Metazoa; phylum Nemertea; class Pilidiophora; order Heteronemertea; family Lineidae; genus Notospermus; species Notospermus geniculatus. Next base: position 65,431 of record NMRB01002647.1, read on the forward strand.
CGCAAAGATGTCCCGTTCGACACAGACATTTTTGTTAATTACTGCTTTGCTAATGAACCAAGATCCCAGATATTCCTACCTTTGCATAGCTCAGCTCTAGCTCTAGCTCTACCACACATTTGAAATCAGTTGCTGTAAAAGATGAAAGGTACAGAAAACAAAATGTGCAAAAACCTCTCTGTTAAGGCTCGTGGAATCGCCCTTCAGCACAAAATACTATTTGGAAACCCTCAGTTGCTCAGAAATTCTTTATTCTCTATGATCATGGTGTTTACAGGGAGTTGTTATAGAAAATTTGGCACTGGTCCCACTTCACTTATTAGCATGGGGGTGAAGTCAACAGCGCAGCAGCCATATGAGACCCCCCCCACACACACACACACATACATGTATGTATGAGCCGTATCAAAAGTCCATGACCTAGGAGAAAATAGAGTATAAGTTCAAAGAGTAATGGCATACAACAGGCCTGGCATAACTCAAACCCTCACATATTCCCCTTTGTGGCCCCAGAATTGCACTTAGATGAATTCCAGGGAGAACCATAAATCTGTGAACTTTACTGTACAAACAAAATTTCAACATGATTGCTCCAGTCATTACAAAATACGTGAACTTCGTAAGACGAAACATTCAAGGGAGATCTGATCATTGTTGAATACCCAGATTCGACCTAGATTTTAATGCGAGATGCCCAATGAACAGAAGTCAGTTCTTCAAAATGGCCGACTGGCAGCCATATTTGAAGCCCAACTGGGCTAAAAACTACGCACACACATGAAAGATATCAAGATCCATATTTGCACCAAGTGAAGACAGTCTACCTGGTGGTACTGTTCGTGTGATATGGGGCCAAACGATATATTTTTCCAAGATGGCCACCAGGTGGCCATATTTGAGGTCTGATAATAACCTCAAATATAACCTCAATAATAACCTCAAATATAACCTCAATTATAATTTTTCAAGATGGCTGCCCCTCCTATGACGTATCAAAAGCCAGGAGCACACCAGGCGATCTAATCGCCGTTGATCTTCTTGCCAGCCACCGAAGCCTTTACTTGGCAATATCGGTTTGAGATTTATGTCTTGTTTGACATAGAGCGACCATTGACGGCGAGATTCCATGCACTGCTAGTCCAGCGAACACCTGTAATCAGTTGCCGATTTTCCTCGGTGGCGATCAGATCATTTGCAATACCGCCTGGTGTGCTGCCCACTTAAAAAGAACTAAGTCACCAAACTCCATAAACTTGCATTTACAGTTTGATCGTGCATTTTTAAAAATAAATCAGTGACAAGTTGGAAACTGAACGACAGGCAAAGTTGTACTTGACAAACACAGCTTCAAGTTCGACAGAAAATGACGTGTATGTTGGAAAGCGGCAAAAAATGGAAAATAAGCAGAATACAAAATGGGACGGAGACAAATAAACTCAGAACAGAAGAGAGCTCTTCAGTGATGGAGACAACAAATTCACCTTTCGAGGATGGCTTAGTTTTATATCCAACGTCTGCATGAATTGAAATGGGAGAGAAGTTTTTTTCATTTTTTATCTCAACATTGCATATTGGTCAGTGTATACAAGAGATCTATGAATAGGCACAATAGAAAGATGATCAACTATACTGTATCAAATTTTAACGTCTGGGTCAATTGACTGACATCTGTCAATCGACCGAAAGAGACCGGACAACTGGCAAGAAGAATGAGAATTATATACCTAAATTCTGGGGCCTGGACCCTGTTTCATCAAGTGGCTTTAGTAAAAAGCTAAAAGTAACTTCAATGCATTTTCCATTGGTTAAAGGTACCATTAGCTTTAAGTCACTTAGCTATTTTAAAAAGGTTACAGTTGTTGAAAATACCCGTGTTTTTCCAGACCCGTGTCAAACCCGTGTGTACGAAAATCCTGGCGAGAGGTCACACTACGACATTGTAGTTAAGTAGCCCGGCGACAGTTGCGCTGCATGCATTGACTCTTCAGTCATTTCTGTATTGGCACACGTTGGAGGCGCAAAAACGACGTCACTTAATGGCTGCGCCATCTGTAGCCATGCGAAGAACTAACGTACACATGGGGATTTAGAACAAGAGGCCCATGGGCCTTGCGCTCAGCTGACTATAGCCGTGGTTCCCCTATTCGAAACCCTGGGTGAAACACGGGTTTCTTGCGCGCACACCTATTTTTTGCCGTGTCTAATAGACCCATGTTTAAAAACCCCGTGTCTATTAGACATGGCAAGCTCGCCAGCATGCAATTGTAATGTATTGAAAATAGGTGTAAGCGCGAGGTGGGTTTTTTTCAAGCCCGGGGAAGACACGGGTCTAAAAAACCCGGGGATTTTGGATAGGTGGAATTAGTACTGCTTATGACCTGCCAACTCAAGAGGTTGAGACAGGCGAAACGAGATACAACAGTGCACCTTTTTTAATGCTTCACAAGCAAATACATGTACATGTATAGCATTCCGCTGAAATCAGCGGAAAGGGGTCACTTTGTGAATCGAAACGGGTATCATATTAGACAACTTGGGTAGGAAGGGGTCAATATCTCTCGGTGAATGGAGATAGGCCTAGATGTCGTATTGCACCCACTGGGTGGGAGGGGTTAATTCGAGAATCATGATGTTGTATCATATCAGGCCTATTTCTGGACTCATTTGGGTGGGAAGGGGGTTAATAATCATTTATGAATAGAGATAGCTATCGTGTTAGACCTACTGGGTGAGGATGGGTTAACATCAGATAATAGGCCTGCAATTAATTTTTGATGAATCGAGTTAGATATCTTTTGACACCCATTTGGTGGTAAATAATGGGTGGTTAGGGGTTATAAAAGATGGGAACAAGTCCAGATGACCTTACTCAGTTGTGGATGAAGTGAGCAATATTTCTATTCAAAAATCTCAAAAGAAAATGACTCTTTCGCATTTTGTATCAGTAGGCCTAGGCTTACTAAATAAATCCCACTACTATTGGTCAAGTAGACAATAGGCCTACCGNGAGGAGAGTTCACCAAGGGCTACCTTCAGATGTAATTTGGGGTCTCTAGCTATTACGGTTACAAAACGTCGGGCATAGTTGGACAGATGGAGAGATGGACTGCAGGACTGGTGGACTGACAGACTGACGCCACTGAATACCTATTTGACTAGCTCCGCTGACCTTTGGTCAGCTGAGCTAAAAACACGGCGAGCTTGCCGTGTCTCAAAAACCCGTGTTTTTCAGACACGGGTTTCGCGAAGCCCAGCAATTCATAGGTGTGACCACAGAAAACCCGGGGATTTTATGCATTGCAACCACGACTTATGATTATGAAACAGGCCCCTGGTCATTATCTGCAAGAACATGGACACAACAACATGACTACTGAATGATGGATGCAGCACAAGACCGACACAAGACGAACACAACAGTCGTCAAGGACACAACACTGTCCACGGGGAGGGCAAGATTCATCACTTTACCAAAGTTTTCTAAAACACAAAGATTGACTAGCATTTGCTATATCATACACCTGCCCAAAAGTTCTCTAAAGCTGCACATACACGTTCAATATTATTGCACAATATGAGAAACAAAATGGGCAATATTGCCATCTTTTTTCCACCATCATGCCAGAAGCAAATGGCCCTATTTTGGGCCTCATATTGTGCAATAATATTGATCGTGAATCATGGCCCGCTTAAAGCCACCCATACGTGTTCAATATTATTGCACAATATGAGTACCAAAATGGGCAGTACCGTATTTATAATATTGCCAATCTTTCTTCCACCCATCATGCCAGGCGCACATGGCCCTATTTTGGGCCCCATATTGTGCAATAATATTGATCGTGTATGGCCCGCTTGAGACATTTTCCATGAGAGTTGAAATCAAAACGTGATAAGTTTGGAGAAGACATCTTTTTGACATCTAGACATACATGTATGCCATACAGACAACCACAGAAACAGTTTAACAGACAATAGAAGAGATATTTCATCCCTGATAATTTTCTACCTATCACAGTGTTCCTGCAATGCCTGATATGTGCCAAATTTCATACAGATACATGCAGCGTGAATGGGTGTTATCAAGCCAAAGTCAAGCCCAAACTATTCGACATATAGATAAGATATGATAAACTACATGTATACATGTATTTCCATTGGTACAATAACGTTAACAGGTCAAGATGACCAAGAATTATCAGAATTATATTCTTTGTATGAGTCAGGTTGGAAAAAATTGGTCTCAAGTCCACAAACTATATAGTTATTGAGGCAAGGTTCAATTATGCCAGGCAGAACTGTAATTGAGATATGGGCCATACTTGACTGGACCATCCTCCCACAGCAGGGTTTTGGTCTCGTTCCTCTTTGTACACTTGCACACATTGTGAGTGGATGAAGAGGAGCGAGGTAAAAACCTCTGCTGTGGGAGGATGGACTGGACGGAATTTGCTACATCTGCAGAAGGGTCCCTTAACCCTTTGGCTAGCTGACCGCCAAATTCCAGAGGGTTTAAGAACCCACATCACCTCTTACCTGACCACTGCATTCCGGCAGTCTCACACTTTATCATTGTCAGATTGTTGAAGCTCAAGGAATGCCATTGCCATTGGCATCTATAGTACGTTGCACAACTGACCTCCCTTCGGCGCCACGCACCATCCGCGTACGACATGCAGCATCATGCAAGTACCGTCCTCGTATCTTCCGCGGACGTCGCGTGCTGCCATGTTTAATAAAGACGTAACGTCATTTGCCTGTGGTACGCGGACGTCACGCAGAAGAGACGCGTGACACACTCATACCATACGCAATGAACTGAAGCGTACCTGCCGCGTGATGTACGCGGATAAAGGTAGGTCAATTGTGCAACGTGCTGTATAATTCCCCTAACTAACTAATGCTGATGTCAAGTTGACCTTGCAATGGTACAGAACAGACGGCAACCTGACTTTTCTGGATGATCCCCTAGCATTTGAGCCACGACCGCGCAGAAAAAAAATCAGTCACCGATATGTTGTGGCATTGCTGCAGTTGTGTCTCACCAGCGACGATTGGTATCAGTCACCGATAAAAAACATCGCAAATCGCAAGAATTGAATATGTGCAAATTCTGCTGCACGAAGAATCATGAATTTATTCGCAGTCGACCAGATTCGAGTTATGATTCCCTGTGGGCTGCCTATTCCACGATGAGTGCGCACACTTTTCACTTCTTTACTTTTTTCACTTGCTGTCCGTTTCGTTGTGGCGCCATCTTCGATGATCGAAGGCCGATCTACTCTCCACTACGTTACACCGCACATCACCCTTCGAGAAAGTGACAGGTCCACGGCGTATGTGCCGCCTCGAGAAGAAGAGGCCAATCAGAATCAGTGTTGTAAAATTTGAATCGTGGTACAAAGAGTTGTAGCCGAAGACCTGACATAAAGTGTCATATGATTGGTCGACCGGTAAAGTTGGCATGGTGCCAAGATACGCCGCCGGCTGGTCTGTTTCTCGAAGGGTGATGTGCGATGTAACGCAGTGGAGAGCAGATCGGCCTTCGATTATCGAAGATGTTGTGGCGCAGGCATTCGTAAGTGCAACATAGTAACAACAATTAGACAATTATGCCCCGAAGCCATTTTCTACTGCTTCTGACTGTGATAGCTGCCATCTTGGATGTGCTGCGGAGCTTGCCATCAACAGGAACCTTCCTTTCAGTCACAGCGAAAAATCCTCAAAAAAATTTCAGGTTGATCACTCAAAGCGCTCACATTAATTGACGATTAAACTAAATTTACAATGGCCGCCATCTTGGATGGGCGGCAGTGCTGGTCATCGAAAGGAACCGTCCCCTCATAGAGACAAACCCTCACAAAAAAATTCATGTTGCTCGCCCAAAGCGTTCTCAAGTTAATTGAAGGAAAAGAAATGTTAACAGACACCAACGCCGTCACCGACACCCACGCACATGCCTCGATATAATGTCCCTTAAGGTTTTTGCAAAGCGCCCCACCCCGGCATTCCCACACAGAGGTCAAAATGTAACAACTGCGCTAAGTTTCGGCCACCTCAGATTAACTTTGCCATGAGGTATTTCACTGTACACAGTTTCAAGGTTCTAGGCTGAGCGGCTAAGAAATGTGCCTCTCTTGTTCATGATGACGATGACAGACAACAATGTATCGGTTCCCTGTCTATGACAAACTCCCTACGCAGTTGTGTACCGCGCCCCTTCGGTTTACCCGCTCTCCACAACTGCTTCACTTCGTAGAAGTCGCCACGTTTGGTCAACAGATGGCCTCAGGACCTGGCGCGAGTTTTACAGCCTATCAGCAGGCTGCTTTCACAACTCTTTGGCCCGTTGGCAACAAATATTCTTGTGCTACCATGGCTACTAGACCACATGATCCGCTCAGCCAATGAAAAAGTGTCTCAGGCCAGCTTGGTTACGGGTTGCTCGACACTCTCACTGGTCGTCTCTCTGAGCGCCATCTTTTGACCTAACGTGGCAAACTTTACGAAGTGAAGCAGTTGTGGAGAGCGGGTAAACTGAAGGAGGCGCGGGTCACTACTACGTAGAGAGATTATGTCTATGATAGCTGAGTCAAAAATTTGTTTAAACAGTAACAATTCAGAATTTGCTAGCCATGCAGCACTAATCCGACGAAATGGTCCAGGGAACATGTGCTCACCTGGATGCAGTAAGCATTCCAGAGGAACGAATCACATGTGAATTCGAAATATCTCAAATTTGGCGTAAAAAGCTCATCAACCATTCCAGTCAAAAGCTATTTCTGAAAAAATATGTTGAAGTGTTTCTCTTGAGTGAAATAAACATGCACTTGTACCAAGTTGTTTTGCAAAACTTTTCACCCTTTCATTTCTTGAGTAAATAGTGGATGTCAATGGAAGGTAACTCAACCGGATGGCAATCTATGGGTAGTTACATGTATATCAGCAAATAAAGATGTTACAAATATTAAGACGTTGTTGTAAGCCTAGTTCATACTTCGACGCATGACCATCGCCCGGTGACTGAGGCCCGATCTTGCATTCGATGCCGACCCCGTTGCGCGATTTGGTCGGCGTCCGATCGCGGGACTGTAATTACTTGAGTCATTCCACAACGCGTCACCATCGCTGAAGTACGCTGGGCTGTGAATCAACTCCGCGAAGTCGGCATCCAGATTTTGATCGCGCGTAAGATGCCGATGGTCTTGCATCAAGTACGGAACTAGGCTCATATTCTCTAGTCGTTGGAACAATCTTCAGGTGTTGCGGCATGCTTCAGTCGTCCGGAAAATCTTCAACCGTAGCTAAGAAAGACATCGGGTGGGACTGCAGTTGTAAAGATGACGTGTAATCGTAGAAGATCTCCAGACATTAGAAAATTAAAAAGAGTGTGCAACTATTTTTTAATCTGCTGCAGTGCAACTCCAGAGCATCTTAGTGACTGCAGCGCCCCCTAAAGTCTTTCTTAGCTATGACACAACATCATCCTTGCGACAATAACAAGGTCTTTGTAACGTCATTATTTGCTGATATAACTGCCCATATCATTCAGGAATATATTGACAAATTTGACCCCCGAGACATAAATTGACAAAGCATTATGCCTGAACTTTTTTACCATTCTACCATATTCTATATTTTTAATCGTTATGGAAAAAAATAATCCTAAAATATTTATAGCAGCATTGCTGAAATCAGCATCATTCTCATCAACAATTCAACATTTATTCTCAATGGACATTCAAAATTTTCAATTTTTCGACAAGAGTGCAGCTGTTTTGTGGTGTGGATATTTGTGCGAGACAACAGTAGGGGTATAAACCAAATACACTCATCTTTAAAGACCATGCATAAGAAAACAAATTAAACGTCGAAGTGGCCCACTGCTGTAGTGTGTGCATGAGTGACGGTTATCTACTAGTACTACCACTGGAAAGGAAGTTAATGATGTATGTATACCTAAATTCGGTGTATACATTTGGGTATACAAATATATCTAGTGACCCCAAAAAATGACCCCTGAAAGATTTTGCAATAAATTTAACACTATGCAAGCTGTCCTGATAGTTGTGACCTGCAAATACATGGATATTACCCATCTTTGGTAAAAATTTCAGCTCTAATCAAATGAGTCTTTAAAAAATATCAAGAGCCCAGCTTGCGTGATGTTGAATTCATTGAAAAATCCTCATGGGTCAAATTTTTTGGGCCACCCGATATATTCATACTAGAATTAGAACAGCTGCCAATATTCATGATTGGGCACAATTCAAGTCATCAAGATGGCCGACTGGTGGCCTTATCAGCCCGCCAGTCGTATTTGAACGTTAGATAAGGCCAAAATTTAGTCTACAGATAAAGACATGTTCAAATCATGAACATAGAACATTCCAACATGATTTGGACATGTTACAAATTCAAGCTCCTATCGTTCATAACATATGGGCTTGAGTAAATTTTCAAGATGGCTGACTGGCAGCCATATTTAAAGTCCGATTTGGCTGAAAATTGCTGTTCTACACATAGGGAGTACTGAGCTACATATTCTTTTATATGTATTCTAAGGTTAACATTCCTCCTGCTGCAGTTGATGACGGGAAAAGGCCGTTTTCCAAGATGGCCGACTGGCAGCCATATTTAAAGTTTGATTGGGCTGAAATTTGCTGCTCTACACATAGAGAGTACATGTACCTAGCTACATATGCTTTATGACTTAGGGACATACATGTTTACAAACTTTAGTGTCAATATAACAAGTCGTTACAAAATAAAGCTCTGCTAAAAGGCATTGACTCATTGATAGACACACAGAAGAAAGAGACTACTTTTGTTCTACGGAATGATGCGGGGACAATTACAAATTGCATGAGCACATATGATTTTTATCCACAAGTGCACATTTTAAAGCATCCTGAGATAATCAATGGTTCATAAAGTGAGGTTTTTTATTTTTTAGTTCATGGTGTTTTTTCATGAAATTTTTTTTGGGGGGGGGGAATAAAAAAAGAAAAAAACATTCTGAAAGCAATTTTTGAAGAATACGAAGAAATAAGATTTAAAAAATTTAAACATAATAAAAGGAATTTTTCTCAAAAAAATATACAATTCTTCAGTTTCGTAAAATCTCTTTCTGATTCTGACGCAGGAGATAGCACTCTGCTGCCTCCTGGAGGCATGTCAGTGATTCAACAAGTTTTGGTAGCTTCCCTCCTAGTTCTAAACCTCGAAAGAGAAATTCACTCGGAGTGAATTCACCACACCACACTGCCTTTTGTCTCCCCATGAAAAAAAATTGAGAATTTAAGAATGCCGCAAAAAAACTTGGAAAAGTAACAGACAATGCATTCGAAAAATCTTTTGAATGGTTTATGCGACCTTCTTGTGACTGAAAAAGTCAAGAAAAACAACGTTATTTTTCTGTAGTCGCCATCTGACTCATTTTTACCTGTGTGACTTTTTATGGGTTTTCCTCGACTGCTACACAATAGACAAATCCCAAATTCCAAGTTCTGCGCACTTCCGCCAAAATAGCAACAAGAACCTCGATCTGAAACCAGCTGACGTGACGCAATCCGTGATTCAGCAATGGTCAACTCTGACGTAACGTCGTCCAAAGTCACTGTCGTGGGGTTCTCTGCGTCACGTCATTCAGTTTCAGACCGAGGTTCTTGTTGCTATTTCGGCGAAGTGTGCAGATCTTTCCCGTTTACGTCAATTTGGGATTTGTCTATACAGGCAACAAATGGGCATGGGAACAAGGAAGAGTGGTATCATGAACATTAGGGCATTCAGTGTTCTCCACGGGTTTTGGTCCAAGAGGGGCGGTGGTGGGTGTGGTGCCGAAGGCGCCTTCCGCCGGGGGTGTGGGGGACCTCCCCAGCGAAATTTGGATTTTAGGTGCTCTGAGGTGCGTCTTCTGAGCATCTGAGACGCATAATTGAGTTTTAAGAAGGGCGGGCGAATTTTTTAAGCGGGGTGGATTTTGCCGTCGGTATTTTGAAGAGGGGCGGGCTGCCCTTGTTTAACTGGTGTGGAGAACACTGGGCATTGAAAAGGTAGGATTCCACTGAAAGCATAATATGTCACAGGGATTTGTGCAGACAGTGACAAAGGGATCGAGCGCTAAGAACCTACGATATACTCAGGATGATTTGAAAGTGTTATGGTTGTTCAATTAAAACTGCAAAGCTGGCCATGGAAAATTTCGCTTGGAAGATTTCCAAGGATATCAGCCTGAATAGCATATTGTGGGCATCGTAGGAAAAAACTAAGAAAAAAAATATGAAATTCTTGAAGTTAATTGCCAGTTTACCACTTTACACTTCAGCATCAACTTGGAGTGTCTCCAGCCCTTGAATGGGGAAGAGCAGTAAAGTATAATTCACCCTAACTTCAATATGGGCAAAGTGCCATGCCTGTGCAACAGACACCAGTTGACTGAGCACAACCTTGGATTGGAGTGTTTGCTATAGGCTGTTCAAGTAACCCTAACATCATTAGGAAACTGCGACACGGATTTACCACCTACTTGTGCAGTGCACATTTCCAAGCTTGGCACTTTGCCCATGTTGAAGTTAGGGCGAATTATACTTTACCCACTACCACGAGTTGAAAATTGCCGATAGCAATGGACACCCGGCAGAGAGTCTTTCTAGTAGAAAGAAAGCGCCAAGATTCACAAGGTGAGTATACCCTAAAAGTGGTAAACTCCGCAAAATAACACAGTAATCATTTCTGGAAATAAGACAAAAATAATATTTGTATTGATAACTTTATGCAGACACCTAATTTAGCCAGCTTTGCTTGATCGCCAAATATGTTTATATAGAGCACATGGACAACACACACATCCACCATTATACTCTGAAAGGAGGTCGAAAAGAATGAAATGGTCCATGGACCATGTGCTCACTGGGTTGGACATAATAGTCTAATGACAGAGGGAGGTACATATCAGTTATGAGCAATCTGGGTCAAGTCATTCCCAGAAAAGACTTTGATGATTTTTGGGTTATGCCACCTGGCGGCCATATTAGATGTCCGATCAGGCTGCAACTTCACATG
>NMRB01002647.1:80012-95580 GCA_002633025.1 Notospermus geniculatus
AAAACGCACTGGTAGTGAAGTGGTACAGTGCAACCTCGCTATAACGAACCTCGATATAACGAACTCCCGGATATAACGAACCCTACCCAATGGACCCCAAAATTTTCTCTAAAGGGCTATTTTTCAGGTTCACCCTGTAGCCGCTGTCAGCTGGTTGATCCAACTCTGTCGGGCATGTGCAATTTGTCGTGAAACTAATCACAGTCAATGAATACAGAGTACAAGTTACATGTACTTAATGTGTTGTTTAATTACCTGTTGTTTGCTTAATTTGGAATTTAATAACAAAATGAGACATCAAAACTTTCGTTTATAGCAGTGACAGCGTTTTCAGTGCACACATGTCAATGTACATCCTCGGACCACTGCCATTGACCATACAGACTCGCCTTTTTCGGATTCCTCGCTATAGTATAACGAACCCCTCGCTATAGCGAACTTTACCCTTGGATCCCAAGCAGTTCGTTATAGCGAGGTTTCACTGTATATCACATATGCACGAGTATGGTACGCAATAATGGATGCAAACAAATAGTACGGCGAATGGTTGTAATATTACTCGATACTTGAGAAAGTATTGACTGTAATCGTTGATCATTGCCTCAACGTGAATGCACCCAACGAGGCAAATTGTACGCAGGGTTTCACCAGACAAGAACGCCGTGATGCCGAGAATAAATATTTCATGGAATGAAAGTCAACGAGTCCAAACAATGCGTCGGATGAGTGGTTCGAGTTCTGTTCATACTGAATGAATACGATCTCCAGTAGGTCTACGCATAAATGGGCAAGGAAAACTCCCGGGGAAAGCTCTGTGGTCATACAGAAATGGACTGACTGACAGCCTGACTGACACACAAATGGCCGTATGCTCTGGCATGACTTAAAGGTGCTCTAGTTCAAATTGTAAACATTACGGTTTGTTTATTTACATGGTTGATTATAATAGTTATTTTTCCTCGGACAGGTGGCAGCACCGTGTATACCAAAACATCCCCATAAAAAATGTTACCGGGATCCCGGCGGGATCCCACCCCATCCCGGTGGGGCCGGGTGGGCCCCAGTGGGGTGAGAAAATCCCAGTGGGGTGACTTGCTGGGATCCCGGTCTGGGCTGGGGTGAAAGTGGGGTGAGGTGGGATCCCAGTGGGGTGAGGTGGGATCCCAGTGGGGTGGGATCCCGGTGGGGTGGGAGCCTCGTTTTCATTTTTCCCGCCATTTTCAAATTTGAGTTTTGTTGCTGCATTGAAGCTCTGGGTTTCTTTCCAATTTCCAACTGATTAGGGTCCTGTCCCTGAATCTGCCCTTGTAAAGTGGAAGGGAAGAATGACTGTGATTGGTAGGTATTGCAGACATAGGCCTAGGCCGTAATTTTCATGGGAGTTTTGTGTAATTGCCGGTTTTAAAAGATGCAGTACGTCAGTGGTGTACATTCACTGTACATTCAGTGTAGCTTCAGTGTAGGCCTACCTTCTGGGAAAAAATAATGGCAGACACATGGACATTGGCCAGGTACCAGGCCTCTACATGGCCTAATCACCCATGTAGGTAGGCCTTGGCCTAGATTAGTAGATACCGGTACCTTGCCAAAGTGTGGGCCATTCCCCCCCCCCAGAAGGTAGGCCTAATAACAAACGCTGAATGTACAGTGAATGTACATTACTTTATAGGCCTACAGCATGTTTTACAACCTGCGACACAAAAATGAACATCTCCTCAACAATGTCACCGGGTACCTGGGCCTACCAGTGTGTGATGCATCTGTCTGGCCCCCTGGGTTCATAGAGGACTAGGCCTAGGCCTATTCATAGGCCCCTAGGCCTACTTAAGTCAAAGTGTGATACTTTTCTTTTGTCTTGAACAAAAGATATGTGTCACTCTTAGACTTAAGTACGTTTATGAATATGGACCCAGAATCACAGATTTAAGAAAAATTATTCGGCCTCTATAACTCCTATGAGAGTTTGCCCGACGGGTAGCAGGATGAGGGGTACTGGGATTCCAGTCTTCCCTTTTGTTAACATGGGGACCCCGGTGGGATCGACTGGGGTCCCCAGTGGGATCCCACTGGGGTCCCCAGTTGATCCCGCCGGGGTCCCCAGTTGATCCTGCCGGGGTCCCCAGTGGATCCCGCCGGGGTCCCCACCGGGATCTTGACCGGGATCCCGCCTTAAGGCGGGGACCCCGACCAAAAATCCCGGTGGGCCCCACTGGGATCCCAGTGGGGCCCCCGGTGGGGTCCCCAGCGGGGTCCCCGGTGGGGCCCACCGGGGACCCCAGGCATTTTTTCTCTTGGGATGTTATCTATTTTTATATCTATCTTGATAAATATTCTTGTAACTGAAATATATCTATGATTTTCACTCAAAAACAAACAAAAAGTTGCGAAAGGCGAGATTTAATTCCATTTTATCTGATTTGTTAGTACCAGAAATTGACAATAGGTGGCACACCGTAATGTTTACAATTCGAACTAGAGCACCTTTAAGCCAGACTTTCATTAAAGCCTCACTTTTCTCAATGTCCAATTTCAAAGTCCAATTTCAGCTGTACTAGGCTAAAGTCATGAAGTCCGACCAGAGCATACGGCCCAAAGGGTTCTAGCCCAGAATTTTATTTGAGGCTACTTAAAGTGGCCCATACACACGCAATATTGCAAAATGAGGCTCAAAATGGGCAATTAATTGCCAATCTTTCTTCTACCCATTATGCCAGAAGCACATGCCCCTATTTCGGGCCCATATTGTGCAATATTATTGATCGTGTGTGGGCCTACTTAAGTATGACTGCTGGCAAAGCTGGTGCACCAGTAGTTTGGTTCCCAAACTCACCACTAGGTGCAGAAGAGTTCGGTATTGGCCTTGTTTGACCTTGACCTCACACACGAAAAGTTGTGTGTCTGACGTCACAGAGGAAAGACTTGGTTCCCGGTTCCAACATACTGTGAGCTATGTTGGGATCGCAAACCAGTGTAACCTCTGTGACGTCACACACACAGAATTTGGTGTGTGAGGTCAGGTCAAACGAGGCCGATACCAAACCCTTTTAGCCTTAGCAGTGGGTTCTGGAACCAAACTAGTGCACTAGCTGAGCACTGACATGACTGAAGGAGCAAACGTTTGCTCCTCAAAACGCTTCCATGCAATTTCCTGCAATCTGAGCCAGCAAATCCCAATCCAAGTATCCCTCTCATAACCTTACTCCTACTCCTGCACGAAGTAAAAAAAGCCAAATTTCACTGCACCAATGCGTGCACAATATACCCGCAAACTGCTAGCATTTACCACCAACGAACCACCATACTGATTGTATTCCCTGGCTTCTCTTCGCTGAGCAGCGCGTTCCTGCCATTAACGGATGAACTGTGACGTATCGCCAAGCAATTGTCCGAAATCAAGTAACGAGATTTTAAAGAATACTGCGCTGCAATAGTACCAGGAATCTGCTTAATGATGACTATACAGTGGATGCATCTTTGCGCGTGAAGAAGAGGGGATAGTCACCGACGGTGTGGTATGGAGTGGTATAGGATATTTCACTGGATTTGATGTTTTTAAGAACATTAGTTGTGGGGAAGTCGTGTTGGGCATGGTGTATGTGGCTATTCTGAGCATGCTGATCATGTTTTCTGGCATGATGAAGACTTTTCACACATGTCGGTTTTTACTGGTGACTTAGCCAGGCGTACATCGCACTTGCGACTGGAAGTAACTGATCTGGAGTCATGTTCCCGAAGCCGTCGTTAGGTTAACGATGTTGTTACGCTATGCATTTTCCCAGTTTTAACGACATCGTTAGCCTAACGATGGCTTCGGGAACATGGCTCCCGATCAGTCGCTGGTATCAGTCGCATACGTATTTGTACACGCTGCGTGCACATTGCAAATTCAGCAACTCAGTAAAACTAGGAGGATCGTCATGTCCTGACAATGTACATTGCACTTGCACTTGTGACTGGCAGCAACTCGAGGAAACATCCGGGCCATTCAGACTAGACGGGACTAGGTTTCGTTCAGAAAACTGGCACATCAGTCGCAAGCCCGCGTACATCGCAGCGACTGAACGAAACTGGGTACAAATAGTCGCTAGAAAGTTGAACATGCATGCGCAACTCGCAAAATCTCAGTTCCAGCGAGTCGCAAGGGTGCATACATCGACCGTTTCTGGCAACTGATCAGTCGCTTCCAATTCCAGCTAGATCCCAGTCGCAAGTAGCTCAGTGGCGACTAGTTGTCTCCAGTCGCAAGTGTGATGTACGCTGTTGCTAGAACCGTGACACATACCCCAGTCATTAGCTACTTGACTACCTCAGCTCACTAAAGGTCCATTACAGCTGAAAACGCATCACATTTTTCTTTCCTTTAATAATAGGCAGACAGTGTTCGCATCACTTTCAGATAATTCCGACAACATCATTGGGTTTTACGTAATTTATATCCGACAGGTCTGATGTAGGAGGAATTGGCCGGAATGGTAATTTCGTGTTATAGACATTACTATCAATATTGGACTTGCAATGGCCTAATAATCACCATAATGAATAGCTATTTGTTCAGTTTGCAGTAATAACATTGTTGTCCTTTTTAAGTCGCTATCACGATGATATAGTGACAAATTCCGTATCATGCTCGTGTATCACCACCAATGCTACACTGCACTTGAAATGCAAACTGTACGTTGCTTGCAAACCCAGGTTCCTATCCAAAAGCAATACAGCTCTGGAAAGAATTATTAGACCACCTCTGGCGACCATCTTCGATAATCGAAGGCCGATCTGCTCTCCACGTTACACATCACACATCACCCTTCGAGAAATAGACCAGTCGGCGGCGTATCTTGGCACGATGCCAACTTTACCGGTCGACCAATCATATTGCACTTTATATCGGGTCTTCGGCTACCACTATTTGTTCCACGATTCAAATTTTACAACACCGATTCTGATTGGCCTCTTCTTCTCGAGGCAGCACATACGCCATGGACTGGTCACTTTCTCGAAGGGTTATTGTGGGATGTAACGTAGTGGTGAGCAGATCGGCCTTCGATCATCGAAGATGCTGGCGACTCACTCATTTTCCATTAAAATGGGTCCCACAAACTCCAATCATTCTGTATGTACTGAATTATTGTGTTGGTTAATTTGCTCATAACTTCACCAAGAAAATATCAAACATAGAAATTGACTTCCCATAATGAAGAAGCAATGGAGCTGCAAGAAGGACCTTGTCAAAAGTTTTGACTAAATGGAAGAACCTGAATTGCTGTATAGACAACAGTCCACTTCACATCGCTTATCAAACCTAAATTCTCTGAGCAGCATTTATAACATCTTGCGGAGTACTTATAATTATTACTGAAGTCCTGTTTTTAAAAGGTAATAACTACACTCTAATAAAATGTGGCATAAAAAGATGAATACGAATTTTTGTGGAGCCTATTTAATGAGAAATGAGTGGAAATAACGCCGTGGTCTAATAATTTTTCCAGCGCTGTATTTCTTTACATCAACATACTGTAAAATCGGACTTGTAACATCACTTCAGGTATTAGAAGGTCCAGCCCACTTTAGCGAGCTGGGAGTGGTTATTCTGCTGAATATGCGTCTTTTATCCAATCACTGTTTACGATTTTGCACAGTGGCACTGACTAGGCCTTGGATAGAAGGGCATGATCTTGATTGCCTAATCGATCACCCCGGGTCGGTCACTTTTCATGAACGCAATTGTTGGTCGTAACAGCAGTAATGGAGCATGTTTTTTAAAGGGTGTTGTGAAAAAAGACATCATTGTGTTAATTTTTTGTGACAACCCGCAAAACCATTGATGCACAGCCAATGCTTCCTATTCGGGAATGATCAGAGCTGATCACATGTACTCAATCCATTCAAAACAGGCCTGTCAATGTCACATTACAGTTCAATTCGAATGGTCATTTGGCCAATTGTGTTTGTAAACCAATCAGAACGCAGCTTGTATTGCAGACTGTTGATGTGCAGTCATGTGACCATCATAGTAATGAAGTGGGCTGGTCTACCAAAGTGATGACAAGTCCGATTTTACAGNCCACCATGCTTTTCATCACTTGAGAAGTTCAACATGCTGTTATAGCCTGACTAATCTTTCATCAGGTAAGGTAACATACTTCAACTCATTCTCTTATGTGTGGCAACAGTCTCAATACCAAATTGGTAATTTAGGTCATTCAAATAGTTATATTTGAACAGTCTCTGTGTGATGCATTGATTGATAATGATTAACCTTGCCACCATGAATTAGTGTTGTGGTCTCACTAACCAGTGGGGGTATCCAGGCAACCCAGTAGCTTTACCCTGTTACCTGGAGCTATGTTGATATTCATATCATCATCTTCTACTGCATGTAGGGCTTGCAGAATCATTGGGGTCGAAATACTGATATTTTACTTATGTGCCTTAAAGTCATGAAATTCATGACTTTTAATTTAAAGTTCGGGGACAGTTTTCAGGCTAGAGCATGTGCCTACAATTTAACTAAATTACACCTAAAAATCAATACTGTCAGCTGAGCGCATCGCCCATGGGCGACTTGTTCAGTTTCTGTGTACTGACATAACTTTTTATGACCCAATCTAGTAAAAGCAGGCACAAGTCGCAGGTGATCAACACTGATCATCAGTTTACTCAACTATTATTACTGATCTCCACTACTCTTGTCAACCAGCAGAGACGTACATTTCAGCTCTTGTGTTGTCAAGCAGTTAGTCTTTTCCTCGATTGTGGCTTGAGCCTACTTTTGCTAAATCGTGTCACAGATTGCTTAATATATCATTACGATAATTCCGATAGAGTGTCTTAATATGATTGCTTGTATCATTACGATAATGTCCGATAGAGTTTCTTATATGATTGCTTGTATCATAACGATAATGTTCGATAGAGTGTCTTATATGATTGCTTATATCATTACAATAATGTCCGATAGAGTGTCTTATATGATTGCTTATATCATTACGATAATGTCCGATAGAGTGTCTTATATGATTGCTTATATCATTACGATAATGTCTGATAGAGTGTCTTATATGATTGCTTATATCATTACGATAGAAATGATAGGATTGCTACGCTGGTCAGTACCGAGATTCGAACCCACGCCTCCACATAAGGCAACACCGCCAGCATTGAGGGAAAGCGTGCACACCACTGTGCCAAATCCCCATCTTAAAAAAGATGGTTCAATAGCCAGCTTTAAATGCACGGAATCCCTCAATACCCCGGGAAAGCGTGGACCAGTGGTGACACCTTTTATCAGACCAGTTAACGAATTTTTACGTCTTATCACCTTCATGAGCGGCCACAGGCCTTTCTCACATGAGGTTTAGACGAATATTAGCAATACTCGGGTGTCGCGATATAAACAGAAATGATAGGATTGCTACGCTGGTCAGCACCGAGATTCGAACCCACGCCTCCACATAAGGCAAGACTGCCAGCATTGAGGGAAAGCGTGCACACCACTGTGCCAAATCCCCATCTTCTAAAAAGATGGTTCAATAGCCAGCATTGTGCATGGATAATGTCCGATAGAGCGTCTTATATGATTGCTTATATCATTACGATAATGTCCGATAGAGTGTCTTATATGATTGCTTATATCATTACGATAATAATATGTCTGATAATATGTCCACCACACCCTAGACTCTGAAATACTTTTGGTTCAAGATTAGAAGTAAAATTTAGGCCTATAATTCTTGGATATAAATTGTGAATAGTAGTAGTATCAAGAATATACAGTGAGTACTTAGTTAACTGGTTGTGGCTCAAAAATTTTCTAAGTCCATAAAAGGGGCCCACAACAGGAGAAATTAGACCAAGTCATTTTGTGGTCGCCTATCCAATTTATAGAGTCATTGGCTTGGAAAAGCTTGATTGAATGAATGATGTTGATTTCTGNTTTCGAGCACAGGGGGGTCCAGGGGATGGAGGGTCGTCGAGAATGGTGCCAGAGGGGGAGCGCGAGGGGGTGTCCCCCTCGCGGTTAGGAAATCCTGTAAAATCTGCGCACCGAAGACGCCATTTCCCGGCATTTCAGCCTTCAACATGTCTTGACTGAGTGAACCTGGTCGCATCCACCACACCCAACAACGGGTATAGACTACCTTATGGGCTTACTCATAGCAGAACTATAGCGGGTAGGGGTCTGAAGTTTCGAGAACCCGCAATACCCCTCACCTACTTGCCCCTTTCCCTGTATTTTATGCTCGCTTGAAGTAAAATGGGTAAAAGAATCTATGGCCTGCGCGAGACCCCCCTCTGGACACGCGCCTGGGTTGGTTTCTTTTATGAATGAAAGGTTTTGGAAGTTGTGGTCAGTCAGATGTTTCATGAATGGCTTGCCATACATCTGAAGTGATCGGCAATAAAAAAGACTTTTCGTTCAACTAGGCCTACATTTACTTCCAAATCAGCATCTTCCGTTTCATGCAATATATTGCGGGTGTCCCAAAAAAAGTGAACCGCTTTGTGAACCCCTTTTTGACAAGTTATTTCCCAGCGATAGATAAACCAAATTCATTGAACATTTTCACAGAGTAACCTCAGGGTATCATCAACAAGTCTGCAAAATATCTAGGAGATCGGTCGCAAAACGAGCAGCGGCAGGCAGCGGGGGGTCCGGACCCCCTGGACCCCCCCTCTGGACACGCGCCTGGGTATGGCGAAGGCATTCCCATTTTCCACGTAATCTGTGTATTGTCGGTAAATAGCCCCGGCTACAGTGAAATAATATTTACTTATTATGCAATGTGTTGTTAATGTTGGGGCCCGTCCGTGTTGCACAGTCTGGTGGGCAGTGCCTCAACTCAATCATTAACTGCTACCTGGGGACCTTGTTGTGCGTTTCGCCCCCAGTTCATTCTTAAATGCATAATATCATAGACAGTACATCTTTCGCTGCTTTTAAGAGAGAACGTTGCTTTTCTCTCTTAAAGCAGCGAAAGCATACTTTAACTATCGCCAGAAGGATACATGGTAAACCCCTACAAAAGCCCCACCGGCTCAATAATTCTGGTTTCTGTTGCTCTAGGTGCTAAAGGAGCCGAGTTATGACATCAGATAAAAGCGTGACGGACAAAAAATCATGTTTGATATGTTGATTACATCATGATGGAGGCATCTGATGTTGAAAATGATTAGCGCATTGGATTGCCCAGGTTGACAAACCTAGGGGTAGGATGTGAGTTACCAGGACTGTAGCTGTTGAAGGAGATAAGATATGAAGGTGTGACAGACGGACACAGACACTCACACACACAGATACACACACAGACACCATGACCAAAAACAATATGGTAGATCGGGAACCATAATAATTATACTTTTCCTAGGGAGATAGTTCTGACTTTTTCGAATATGAAGTCCGTTTTCTCTCACCCACCACGAAGGTGTTTAAAAACGGTTGCCATGGCAACCACACAGGACAATTGGAAGGTGAATCATAAAAAAATACTTTTCTCAAATTCTCCGAAAAGGAATGACCCAACTACTTCATTTCTCCCACAGGAATTACTTAGCTACAGGCTAACAAATGATTCAAATAAACTCCTTGTACACTCACACCGCGTTGCTATGGAAACGAATTAATCCGAATTTTTCACCTTTTTATGAGTCGTTTTTCAAGTCATCTCAATAAAAAAATTTATACACTTAATGAGCACATTGCAAGAAACTAACGATGGAACATGAGCCAAAGTACGTTTTTCAAGATTGGGTACCTAGATATATCGGGTGGCCCAAAAAATGCCCCCTCCCCCCGCCGAGTAATCTTCTGGAGCATATTTTGGACAAGCAATTAATGATAGAAGGGAAGCATCAGAAATTGGGTGCATCTGAATATACTCTGGTTTCTTGTTTTTAACACACCTTTAGATACTCAAGGCGGGCACTGAAAGGGCCGCCCCGGCATTACGTACACAAAGGGTCTTTTAGTCCATTCACCAAGGATGACCAATCGCTGGGCAGCACGGTGTCTGCACCACTCGAGATGTCTGGGCCTTTGGGGGCTATATCTAGTCAACGTGGTCAATTTCATTCAACTACCAAACCACAAGTCATTCATAGTCTGATCAGTTACAACATGTTGCCAACTAAATTCAATCCTCCCTGCCCTATCTCCACCTTGGCCTTTTACTCCAAGAGGCCTATTGTCATACTCAATGCATATTACGATGGAGGCGGTCTCACCACCCTGTAATGAAGGTGTGTTAAAAACACGAAAAACCAGAGTATTACACCGATCAAAATAATTTTAGTTCTGCTTTTTAATAGCAGAGGGCGGGTGTGCGTGATTATCGGTCAGCCACAACCTACTAGTATAGCATAGTCTGATGTCTCTACTCCCCGGTACATACTCTTGTAGTTTTAAAATTCAAGTTAATTTTGTCTCATCTTGTCTGTATTTTTCTAGTCTTTACATAGTATTTCATTTGATATCTGCCATATTACAGTTTAGCCAAACTGTCCTAGGGCTTTTGTAAAGGTTTTTTCTCCAATGGAGAGAAGTTGGTTATTCTTTGTTATTCTTGATATTCATGTGCATGTACCATGCATCTTTCTTTGCCATCTTGACATGTTGATGTTACAGTCTTTGTATCTCTTGTACCATACTTGCTATGGTCTGAGAACTTAAACAATAAATTCATTCAAATTCATTCATTCATTCATTCATTCAATTCATTCATTCATTCATTCAGCGTGGTCTCGGCTCAACCGATATCGTCAACAACGATGTACTAGTATTGCGAGACGTTTCTCGTATTTGGAAACAATAGGCGACTGCAGTTGTGCCAAGGGATGCTATGGAAGAAATAGTCACGTGCGGGTCTCACCTAAAACAATATCACTTTGAATTTTGAACTTGGAATTTGAATTTTGAATCGGGAAAAAAAGGTCGGAGGAGGATAGTTTGGTTCCCGAACCCACCGCCAGGGCTAAAAGGGCTCGTTACTGGCTGTTCGTTGGCACCAAGATTTCTGGTGTCTGTCGTCACGAGAGGAGCTCCAACCCACGCCGTTATCATGTGATCAGTAGACAAAATGGCGGACATGCGACATCAACATGTTGGAGTTGAGCAAATAATTTTTATGCGAATTCTAATTAATTTCGAAGTTTTCTTTACTTTTAAAGAGGGCTCTTGCCCAGATAAACTGTTCACGCGATGTGTTCTACAGCTATCTAAAGCCAAAGCAGATTGAATGCTTGCGAGAAGCGTTGTTATTCGATGCAATTGCCGTTCTCCCGACTGGATATGGGATTCCCCAGTTCTAGAAATACAAATGTAGTAACGCCATAAATAAAAAGGAAAGGCTCATCAGCCAGTACCGAACCCTTTTAACCCTGGCGGTGGGTTCGGGAACCAAACTACGGAGGAGGAATGCTCGGAAAAAAACGAGTGGTCTGGAGCACGTGTGGTAGACTATAGTACCTGATCCTACCAACCTCCGCGCTGCAGTCGGACGTGGCTTGTTTGGTAGGACCAGTATTGGCCGCCATTTGTGGAGGAATTTAGGCAGTGACGTCACTTGGAATTTTTTTGTAAATTATGTAAACTAGCATGATACCCGTGGCGAGCACATATTCACAGGATTCATGTGGCCAGAAGATGACAAAAGGGGCAAAAAAATATAATGCACTTAAGGACCACCCCCATGTCATTCTCAACATTCCCTGTGAAAGTGGTGCCATTTCGATCAGAAACCACGGAGGAGTTAGCTATCGAACTTAAAGTGCCATCGTCAATTAGAGTAGGGGGCCTATAGATTTATCTTCAATACGGCTGACGTACCGAAATGTGGATAGAAGGTGACACATTTGACCCAGGAAATTCACCAAAGGAGTTGAAATAAGAAAAGGTATCAACATACATGTAATAGTTCCTATACTTACCACCTGCGCCAGCACCAGCCAATCAGATTCACGGACGCGATATGCACGTCAGGCTCTAACATTTGCAAAAGCCCGCTGTAAAATAGTTAGGACCGGGTACCAGTCTACAGGTGTGCCAGAATTCACGATCTGCACTGCGCATCTGCAGTTTTTCGAGTTGGGAAGGCGGGTTCTTTTGTGTACCTCTGCTTTTTTTTACACACGACTGCACAGGGTTGAAATCTAAACAATGTGATCTACCTGATGAGACGGACCTACATACAAACAGCAACATACAGCAAACGCCAAAGAAAATCCGCCTGTTTTTTGACTAGTCGTGTCAGTCCATGCATTGTCCTCCGTACGCGAGAGAGCAGCATTTTTTGCAGCTTCTATACATGAACCTTTAAAACATGAGGTGTCGGAATCCGCCGAGTGCGGCTCTGACACATTGAGCATTTTCCATGGCAACTGTCACTAAAATAAAAGAGATTTTTGAAAACGCCGAATTTTCTGCACTAGGAAAACGACAGTCTTGGAATTTACAGAATGGTCATCTTCTGAGAATCGCGTGATCCGTAGAAGTCTCGGAACGCGGGTAATACGGGGAGCGGTTCAGACTGCTGAGGGAGTTTGAGGATTCCCCTATAAAAGATATTATTACCGTCAGGAGGAACATTGGGACACTCTGTACAGTGCGCTGTACTCGACTGACGAGACAGGGTATATCGGGTGGCCCAGTAAAAACGATAACTTTTCATTTTATGGTTATTCAGAAAGTACCAAAGCTATTTTTGACCAAGAATTTCAAAAATGTTGCCATTTCAATGTCATTCAACCTTTGGAGCTGAAATTTGGAGGAAAGACGCATATTATCTATATGATTGTTGGTGAAAAATATGACAATCATAGCTTTGAATCATGATATTTTTAAATAACCCTAAAATGAAAAGTGTTATCGTTTTTTCTGGGCCACCCGATATAACATTTGAATATCGACCGTTCTATATTCATTCTTTTATGATATCACTGAGTTTGAAGTCCGTGGCGAGAATGAACTCCCACGACTTAGGCCTACAACAATCCAATACCGGAAGTCAGTGTTTTCCTTCTCCATTTAGATTTCTTTCATGCCTATCTAAAGTTAGAACGGCCTAGTTTTAATTGTAAGGCGGGAGTTATTTTTACTCGGGGATTTTTTTATTCGTACGCATATATCATACAGGGTGTTCAAAGAAATTTCCAGGCCAAACAGGCAACCTGGGAATTTAGATATCGTCGAATTCTGATGAAGGATCTTACATTCAATACCGGAAGTCAATGGGCCGTATTCAAAAAGGGTGTTTAAGACTTAGACACGTGTAACTTCGTCAGATGCACGGTGGAAGTGTGTGCATTTAGTGAAGTTACACGCGTCTAAGTCTTAATCGCGCGATGATCACCCTTTTTTTTGAATACGGCCCAATGTTTTCGCACTAGATTTAGATTTCATCCATGCCTTTCCAAAGATATAACGGCAGATCGGAGTTACTTTAGCTCATGCATTTTCTACGCATATCGTACCCCTTAGTGCTGGCGATTGATGCCTTATGCGAGGGTCCGTGGGTTCGAATCTGGAGGACGTGATGACTTTCACCTTAGAAACCCGTTTCTATTTATATTCTTCATATCATACAGGGTGTTCAAAAAATGTCCAGGCCAAACAGGCAAACTCAGAATTTAGCGATTTCCCCGGATCCTGGTAAAGAATCTTCTTACATGAAAAAAAATATTTCGTCTTTATTCTATCAAAATCAGTCAAGCCAATCAGAAGTTATGTCTATTTTTCTGCAGCAAGTTCAGCCCCGTAAGTGGGGTGTTGTCAAATAATTCGATTTCGTTCATGAACTTTGGTGCGACTTTGCTGCACAAAAAAATGACATAACTTCTGATCGGCTTGACTGATTTGAATAAATTACGACTATGTATGAAGATACTCTATTACTAAGGATCCGGGAAAACCTATATTCTGAGGCTGCCTAGTTTGGCCGGGACATTTTTTGAGACACCCCGTATAGGCCTACATTGTCTGTTATCGAGATCGCGTGTTCATCTTTCTCAGGAGCAAAAATAATTTTTATTGCGTTTTAATTCATAATTTCATTTTTCCGAACCGCGGGGGATATTTTCTTGCCCTTTCAGTGAGACAACTGTTGCAATAGGCTGTCATTAAGACTTATGATCAGTAGCAAGTGTAACATAGAAATTGAACTAATTACGATATGATTAAATGAATTAACTTAATTGAGTTCCGAGTAGGTCATCAGTATTTTATCATGTCTCTCACTGCTGCATTGTGAGACTGATCAAAAGAAACCAAGGAGAACGAGGTCGACGTTTTTCCCTGAAGTCGAATTCATGGAGGACGTCAAAATCAAATTGAGTTACCTCAGTACGTTGCAATTGGGAATAATTGCGAGTAAACCAGCTGCGTACACCCAAACTTGTTTACAATGTTGTGTAAGATAAAAAATGAAGATAACCACTGGAAGCTGAAATTTCAAAATGAAGTGCGATCCTTCATGGCCATGGGGCAAAATCTATGCGGAACTTAGTTTTTGAGTTCGTGGTGACTTTCTGGGGGCAAGAGAACTCCACTTGATATATAGGTCGATAGTGGTCAGAACTATCAGAAAAATACTAGCAAAGTTCCCGTAAAAATAGTTGCTCCTTAATTAGTAATTAGCTGTTAATTAACGGCATATCAATGAAAAGAGTAAACATGTATGTTTTTTTTAAATTTTTTTTAATAATTATTAACTTTATTAGTAACATTAGTAACAAGAAATATCATACAAATGTCTTCAAAAACAGGGACGGGGCCCAAGGGGCATTGCAGTCCCTGGCTGTGACATGTATGTGAAGCGGAAATTTAAAAATTCAAGGTGCACCAAAACTCTCTCTCGGTCTTACATGATATGCTAAAAGACACTGTGGCAGCAGGGATATTTTATGGTACCAAACATCTCCTGAAATACATTAGATCATGGAAATGACAAAATCAGTTGTGCAGCTGAGGAATATAGTCATGTTTTTGTGTAAAGCCAAAGAGAAGAGACATTTATAAATGCCATCATATAATTGCATTAATGTTAGTACTTTTTGTATGGGCCGGAGGCGTTATAACAAATAGAACAATTATCGTTAAAAGCAGCGAGTCGATTTTTAGCAAAAGAATCATGCGTTTTTTTATCTGAATGAAGCGGTTGAAACATAATTTTGGGGTATTAGAACTTGGCACCTGTTGGCCGTGAGGGTCGTTTGGATTACCTGAAGCGTTCCTTTATGGAAAAACATCGATGACACACGCTACTGCATTATTCTGGAGTCGTATTTACCGAGCAAAAATCCTTATTTTGATGATAGACAAAATACTAAAACAAAAGCGACAGTTCGCCTCAGAGACTAGGCGCAAGCATCTGATATTGGTTCACAAGGTGACCCTTATTTTCAACACTATCTGGCAATATTTTCAGCTACCAGTATATCTCAATTGTTGAAGGAGCAACAGGTTTGAAATTTGGCGTGCAGTCATATTCTAGTATGGTTTTTTATTTGTGTGAGAATTTTCGAACAGAAATGCTGTGAATTTTTACAGATTTTTTGGGGGTGGATTAGAGTATATCGG
>NMRB01002648.1:15015-26134 GCA_002633025.1 Notospermus geniculatus
TGAGAGGGGGAGGGGGGGGGGTAATCTAGCGTTAACAAATACGCAAAGAGAACACGGATCGGTCCACTGGTTACGATTCTATGCCAGTTTGAATGTGCAAGGGTGTGTGGTACAGGCCAATCTCGCCAAACGGCGAGATCCGTCCCGAAAGGGTTAAAAAACCTGAAAACATTTATTTATCACTCTACTAGCAACTGAAAAGGAATAACGATCATTTAATATTTCTCACTTTGACTACTTACAACGAATTATAGACTAATAGCTTGGCCGATTGGGTCAATGTCGTCCTGGGTATACCTTATGTTTACCCATGATCATCCTGGGTAATCCTTTTCTTTACCCAGGACGGCCCTGGGTAAACATAAGTATCCTTAACTTTACCCAGATTGGAGTTCCCGAGTGGTGTAGTGAGGTTGATATTCAGCGTAAATCATGAAATGAAGGGTGGCCTCGAACTAGGCCTATAGCTCCTAAGTCCTTGAGAATTTACTATCTACTATCGGTCCCTTTTGAAAAGTTGTAGGGATTAGTCGTTTCTCCCTATTCCACACCCCGGAGCAGGTATAGCGGTAATTTTCAGCCCTTTCGAGTTATGATCGTACTGCATGTTCTGCAAAAAGTAAATTCACGAAAATGACGAAATGCACACGGATTATACATGTTCTACCTAGGCCTATCGCTCCTAAGTCCTTGAGAATTTACTATCGGTCCCTTTTGAAAAGTTGTAGTGATTGGTCTTGTCTTCCAGAGGAGGTATAGCGGTAATTTTCGGCCCTTTTTAACAATGATCCTACTGCATGTTCTCTGCCGAAAGAGACGCACGTACAGCATGATTCGGCAGGAACTCCCAAGCTGGGTAAAGTTAAGGATCCTTATGTTTACCCAGGGCAGTCCTGGGTAAAGAAAAGGATTACCCAGGATGATCCTGGGTAAACATAAGGTATACCCAGGACGACATTGACCCATTCGGCAATAGCTTGCCTTAATTTGTCCACAGAAAATGGAGTGTCTGGCGGATACCATTTTTAGGATATCCTTGTTGCTAATTATTGTGTTAGTTGATTGTCAATTTCCTTTACTGGGAATTGCTGTACTGATGATTAGTATTGTTTACCCGCAGATAGTTACGAGTGTGCTCAAGAGCAGGTCAATTAGATTTCAAGTCATGACATCTGTAGGATGTGACAATTGTAGATTATGTCTTAGAAATGCAGTAGGCTTCTGGTGTCAATTAAATCAGAGATGTGCTGATATAGTACCAGGACAGTTGAAGGTGCTTGGACATGACAGATGATATGTTGCATATAACATCAAACTAGTTCCTACCGCGCATGCGCGGCCTACTTCTGGACGGGCCGCTTATGCCGCTAGCACCAGCTGCCTCATCGCTTTCCAGCTGGCTGGAATATAGTGCGCGTACATTTGACACCGCAAAACTCAAATAAAAGTCAACAAAGTCAAATTATTTAAAACAGTATACATTTACCAAACATAGAAATGTAAGATTTGAGACGAATAAATGCTGTACATGATCAGAATAAGAAGCTTGTTCGCGGAACTTTACAGACATGGGATGTGATAAGGCTCTCACTTTCTCACACTTTTAACCAATCAGAGGGCGTCCTTTGTTCACGTGCCTCTCTTGACCAATCAGATAATTAGGTCGACGAAAAAACGTTTCGTGTACGTGCCCATGAAATTCTTCTATTCCATTTGGCATGTATTGGAACTACGATCCTCCGCCGGAAGAGTAGGGACCTGGTGGCAGTGTCACTAGGTCGGAAGAATGGAGACAGGTGGCGCTGTGAGCAGTTTGATATAACATGTCACATGATAAATGTAAACCCACAGGGTATAAATTAATTTTGTAATACTAGACATGTGAAATTTGCTCATGAGCAAATTTGATGTTCAGCCCACAAGAAGGGCTATAGCCACAGAGCCAGAATAGCCTAGCAGATCATGAGATGAGGAAGGCCCAGGTATAAAAGTTGAAAAGTAGTCAGCAAACCCACAAATATATCATTAAAATCTCACTAATATGATTATTTCCATGAAAAAGGCCTGTCTTTAAAAGATTAGGCATTCATCTCTTGATGAAATAGAAAAAATTGGCCAGTTTGTGGACTGGTTTTGACACAGATGTTTGATGTTACAACCACTTAGTTTCACTACACAACGTTTTTTGCTACTCCTTCTTTATAGTATAACCAGTAAATACCCGGCACGGCACGGTGTTGAGGGAAGCCATGTGGAGGAGGGGGTGTTTTACTGGGACTCCCTTGATTGGACTGTGGTGGGGAAGCAGAGCCGTATTTAGCGGGGGAGGGGGCAGTTGTCCCCCCCCCCCCCCCCCCCCCCCCCCCCCCCCCCCCCCCCCCCCCCCCCCCCCCCCCCCCCCCCCCCCCCCCCCCCCCCCCCCCCCCCCCCCCCCCCCCCCCCCCCCCCCCCCCCCCCCCCCCCCCCCCCCCCCCCCCCCCCCCCCCCCCCCCNNNTACCGGTGTAACGTTTTTCAGTGTTCCCCATCTGCGAGTGTTCCCCTGCTATTGTCTGACGGAATAAGCCGCAACTTGACAATAGGGGACACACAGAGTAATGTATGGATCTATCTGCCAGTGTTTCCAAAACAATAGGTGCAACACTGACACACGGAAACACTGGAAAACTTTACACCTGTACTATAAATGCACTGTGGCCTGATGGCGGAGTTAGTTAAAAGCATGTCTGGGAAGACAGCATTTGTGGAGGGTGGATGAAGACTGCAGTGCAGATGAGGAGCCTACTCGAGTGCGCCAGAGGCCCAATTCCCGTCGTGCGACAGGGTTGCCAAGTCTGAGCCGATCCGTTTGAACCTCTGTGCCTGTGATTTGTCAAAGGTCATTGCGAATGGGCCCGGGGCGGGTACTGCATGAGTCCGCAATTTTAACGGTAGATTACTATCGGATGATATTAACGGGATTCTTCTACATACATTAATGTAGGTCTACAGAGGACATGACATGGAGTGGGTAACATAGGCCATGTTTACCATGCATGTTTTACTGCCGGTACAGTGTGAATACACTATACCGTACACCTACGGTAAAATATAGGCCGTTGATAAAATCATTACTATGCCAACCAATGCACGACAGTAATTATCGTGGGTCATCAGTTCTCGCCTATTAGGCCAATACAACATGCACATTCATTTCCTCAACTTACACGACGACATTGTGCCAATATCGGATGAATCAGAAAGATCAGTGTCGGATGGGGGCGGATACGGATGTTGTTGTTTCACAGTCATTACATTTAGTATACATCCCTTAGGCTCCACCGACCCATCGAACCCCTGTGAAACGCGTTTCAGAGGGGTCCGATTTGGAGAGCTGAGATGTTGGCTTTGCGTAATCCTATTGTTTTCCTTCTCTGCCTGATTTATAATAAAATGGAAAAATATGCTGTTGCCATGCCGGAAAGTTATACAGTTGAACAGCGAATTCTTTGTTATATCAAAAAAACACTTTAAAATGTTCAAATCCGATGAAAATTAACGATTTTACAATGCTAAATTTGTAGCATGTTTGGGCCGTAACCATTATGCATTCCCCCTTGCCTTGATACACATGATTGCTTAATCTGTAGAGGATTGGAATGGCTCACTTATAACCAGAGAGGCGCAAGGTGCAATTAGGTCAGTGGCTCAGATTAACCAGGTGATGTAAGATTATGTAAAATTAGTCAATGTGGGAAGGTGTATTTCTGCAACATATTCTCTAAAGGCCCGTTTACACATGCAACTTTTCATATGCAACTTCATGCAACTTGTTGCAAAAACCTGATGAGACCAAAAAGTTTCATAAAAGTTGCATGTGTAAACGGGCATGCAACTTGTTGCAACTCGATCACACTGGATGTTGCATCGATTTTTCTGTGTGTAAACCGTCCCAGGTAGTTTGCAACAAGTTGCAACTTGCTGCAACTTGCAATTTGGTGCAACCTAGTGTAAACCGCCCTTTAGGCACAAAATCGGTTGCACAAAACTCACGATAGCGCTAACTTGGGCTGAATGGGTCAATGTCGTCCTGGGTATACCTTATGTTTACCCAGCAGCATTCTGGGTAATCATGTTCTTTACCCAGGATCATCCTGGGTAAACATAAGGATCCTTAACTTTACCCAGCTTGGAGATCCCGCTGAATCGCGCTGATCGTTCACCTGCATCCGAGGATTGGTACTGCGCACGCATAGCACTCACGAAGTAGGCCTAAATGTGTCGTACAACATTCATGACATTCGTCGCGATGGAGCCTGCAATTTAGAATGTACTTAACCAGCTGAACGCCAGGCATTGTTTTTTGAAAAAAAGTTCTTCCAGTGCCGGACCACGGTCTGTCCACATTTTGGTCATCCGCCCCGTCTTCATTGGAAGAAGCATACTTATACTCGGCCTGTTTGAAGCTCAGTATACAAGTAAAATAGAAAATATACGTGAAGGCTGGCTTAACTTGAATTTCGATCATTTCGGCCACTTCATTTCGGCTGTTTCGATCATTTCGGACACTTCATTTCGACCCGTTTGGGTCATTTCGGACACTTCATTTCGGCCCGTTTGGATCATTTCGGACACTTCATTTCAGCCGTTTGTATCATTTCGGCCATTTCATTTCGGGTTTTATGAAAATAGGTGATTTTTTTATATTAATTCTTCCATCCTATTTCGACCAGTTCGAATTTTCGGCCGTTTCGATCATTTCGGCCATTTCGTTCCGTTACCAAATTCCATCCTCGAACGCAGGAGAACGATCATCGCGATTCGGTGGGAATCCCAAGCTGGGTAAAGTTAAGGATCCTCCAGGATGATCCTGGGTAAAGAAAAGGATTACCCGGGATGATCCTGGGTAAACATGAGGTATACCCAGGACGACATTGACCCATTCAGCCTAACTTGGTGTTAGCGCCAACTTTATGTTAAATGACGTAAGAATCAATTGTCTTTTTACGTCATTTAACATAAAGTTAGCGCTAACACCAAGTTAGCGCTAACATGAGTTTTGTGCAACCCAGCCCTGTTTACAAAATGATTAGGAAAATGACGTCTCGGGAATCCCCACCATGCTCCCTGGAAATTCCATAAGGCTTCCTGTACATAGAAGTATACGGTATTCGGTATTTGGTGCACGTTTCGTAATGCACGCGTATACCAGAAAACGAACAAGCTTATTTCAATGAGCGGGTTACATCGCCCTATACGAGGAACGGTGCACGCTATTCGCGTACACAAGGAATCGCGCTTGCACGATTTTTCCTCTGCGTATACTGACCGTGGTCGGGAGAATAGGCATAGATTGGTCAGTTTACTCATTTCTAAATAATATTTTCGTTGATTTTCAGCATAAATATATTCCCGGCAATCAAAATCAAAGTAAATATTGGTATTCGCTAGTATATGATTGTGAAACAAAGTTCATGTTCGATAATTCAGCAAAGCAAATATTTTACAGAGTGTCCCCAAAATGCTAACTCTTTCTCGGTCACTCGGGAATGGGTCCTGACACATCCTCTACATGACTTAGTACTTTCCGGCAATGCAAATCGAAGGACCAAATTGCCGAGTTCAGCCCAGCGTATATCCTATATAAATCGCCGTATACCGTATATCGTATAGAGTATACCGAATACCGTATACTTCTATGTACAGGAAGCCTAAAGCAACCCAAACCATGTCCGTGCGGAAGCCCTATTTGTCTGTGCCAAAATCACCCGAAAAAGTACTATACGCAACGTATTTTCAGCAATTCCTCCTCTCGAAAACCTACCACTCTTCATCCTTTTGACATATTTATACATGGACGGACGCATGACAGACTACTACTCAACGATCCCAACCACAGCAAAAGCCTTGCGGCCAAGCAGCCAGGGGAGAAAAAAAGAAAAAAAATGGTCCTACCGGGACTTGAACCCATTATCCTCAGGTTACAACCAACTTAGGTGGATTGACAATGAAAAAGTCAATACATTTACTGCACAAGTCAGACACTAGGGCCCACATTTTCAAAGCTGTTTTAACACTAAAATACATTTTTAAAAGATGAAACAATGTTTTTAGGAAAAATCATATTCTAGAACTTGTTTTAGTTTTAGAACGCTCCGACAAAAACACATTTTTTCTTTCACATTTCCCAAAGGGTTTTAACGCTAAAACGTATTTTAAATCTCCCATAAAAAGCGTTTTAGCTAGAGCAAGGTAGGGGCATGTCTAACTTCCTGTTGGCTTCTTTTAGTCACATCGACAGCCACAGGTGATATATCTGCCAGTGTTTCTGTGGGTCAGTGTGTCCCCCTATTGTTTGGAAAACGCTGGCAGACAGCTCCAGCTCGACGTGTTTCTCTGTCTGTCCCCTATTGTCAAGTCAGGAGTGGAACACTCATAGATGGGGAACACTCGCAGAGGTTACACCAGGCCCATATTAGAGAGGTTAAGAAGTCCTACGATAAACGCTAACGCTAACTTTATTGACGACAATATCGTTACCGTGCAAAAACTACCTTTGTTAGGTTAAGACACGAACTTAACAAGAACGCAAACGCTACTGTTGTCATTGATTGTAGCTAAGGTTACACCTGTTGAAAATACCCGTGTTTTTCCAGACCCATGTCAACCCCGTGTGTACGAAAATCCCGGCGAGAGGTCACACCACTACATTGTAGTTAAGTAGCCCGGCGACAGTTGCGCTGCATGCACTGACTCTTCAGTCATTTCTGTATTGGCACAAATTGTTGGAGGCGCGAAAACGACGTCACTTAACGGCTGCGCCATCTGTCGCCGTGCGAAGAACTAACGAAAACACGGGGATTTCGAAAAGCACGGCGAGATTGCCGTGTTTGAAAAACCCGTGTTTTTCAGATATTTTATGTAGTGTAAGCGAATGAATGGCATTGTAGGCCTACTGATCAAGGTCTGCTGGTATCTTACATCATTGTCCTTGGCCTTCCATAGTCATTAGATCCACCT
Organism: Notospermus geniculatus; assembly: GCA_002633025.1. Lineage (NCBI taxonomy): Eukaryota > Metazoa > Nemertea > Pilidiophora > Heteronemertea > Lineidae > Notospermus > Notospermus geniculatus. The sequence continues at coordinate 22,013 of NMRB01002648.1, forward strand.
GCGGTGAGCTTTTTTCGTGGTGCAGCGTCAGTCGTCCGTTAAAGGGCACCGCACACGAGCGACAATTTTGACCGATTTGTCGGCCGACTTGGCTTCCGACCGCCAAAGCGACAAGATTTGGCGCTTCTGATTGGCTGATGTCTAGTCGCGCCACCAGTCTCGTAGGCGGTCGCCCAGATTTTGTCGTTCGTGTGCGGTGCCCGTAAGCCTTGTTCACACTGGCGGAGCGGCATAAAAGATTTTGCGCGGTGGAGAATTTAGCGGTGAGCGTTATTGACTTCGCCAGGTGGTAACATGCTGACGCCAATAAAGTTAGCGTTTATCGTAGGACTTCTTAACCTCTCTATTAAGCTCTGCGCCAGTTGCTTACACTCTGCTTGTGGTCAGGCTGAGAAACCCTGCAGTTATTCAACCCTTTCGTTTCAGCTGAATTAGTTTCTCCTTAATTGTCCAGCGGCCACCCGGGGGGNATTGTCCAGCGGCCACCCGTGGGGCTTGGTCGCTATTCTTTCCTTAATTGCTTGTTTGTCCTGTCTACACAGGATATGTAGTTCTACGTTCGGGTTTCAGCTCAGTCTTTTCCAGAGTTTCAGATTGTAAAGTTCCACTTGAAAAAGACCCCGGTTGGGGACGAAAATTCGTGAATTCTGGAGATTGACTTCTTGTTTATTATCATTTTGTGTGTCAATTTTGTGCTTTTTGTACCTTATCTCTATTTGCAAAGAGTTTTAACGCTAAAATGCATTTTATTCTAGCACTTACAGGCCTTGGCACTGCTGCAAAACACGTTTTAACATTTATAATGCCGGCTGAAACAATGTTTTCCTAAGAACAACGTTTTATCTTAAAGCACTTTTTAAAATATGAATTTAAAATGCTTCCTCTGATAGAACAGATTTTTGTAAAAACAGGTTTCGGATAAAACAGCTTTGAAAATATGGGCCTAGGTGACTTACCTCAAAACACAGGAAGTGCAATTACTGACGTTCTTTTCAACGCATCTTCACCAAATTTTTATCATAGGTAGACGAAATTAAGACACACTATATGTCACTTGGCTTTCAATCTGACCTTTTTTTCAAGCTGACACAGGTCGAAATTCAGTTTTTAAAGATGGCTACCTCGTGGCCATATAGAATAATCAGCAGGTTAAATGAACAAAGAATAAACTACACTGAAATTATATCAAATTTAAATTTTTGAAGTGTGTTTCCATCACTAGGTTCTGACCAATCTCATGTTATCAAATTTGCATATCAAATCTCGCCATGATATCAGCAAATATCCTCCGACCGAGCAAGTGGAAACTGAAAATTTTAGTAGCAATAACATCCTTGGATGAGTTGTGATGTTAATACCAGTTTCAAGTCTGCCAAATCTCTCGATATGTCAAAATATCAAATTTGATATATCAATATCATTATGATGCTGACCCTGGAGAAGAAATAAATGTCTAGATACCAGTATCTTGCCAAGGGCCATAAACATTGGGAAGGAACTTGTTACTACATGTAGTACTCTACCTGATCTCGGAGCCAAGTTATTCAAGAAACAAAAGTGTGGCAGACAAAATCTCAACCTTTGAAAAATCAATTTCACCATGAACCCGGTAACGGAGACCTGAAATTTCCATTCCATCTTGTAGCTCAGGTCATGTTACTGTTGCAGGAACAAAGTTACAGGGTGTGACAGACCAAACAGCAGACACGCACACAGCAGACACCATGACCAAACAAAATATGGTTCCCGATAATGAAGATCGGAAACCATTGTTAATTACTTGATTGTAAAAAATATTAATAAGGATTCAAATCATTATGGCCCGTATGCACCAACGTGGATAAACCTTAGATTAGGCTTAAACTAGGTTTAAGTATGGTTTAAAAAATTAATCCGCCTGCACCAACAAGGATTAACTTTTATCCGGTGTTTAAACTACAGATTATTCTAAACCAGCCGAGGGGTAGGTTTAAACTTGGATTAATACATTTTTGAAGAAGTGATTGAAGTGACAAGATGACTGGATCAACGCTTTGACAATTTTCAACGGCGAGAACGGCTGATTTTGAGATAGAAGCAATCCGATGGAGGAGTTTAGAGATGGTGATTTCCACAAAAGATACCGCTTCACCATGGAGAACGTTTTGCTAATTTTGGATTGGATGGAAGAAGAGATTACACCCAACTCTAACAGGAACGCTGCTGTTGCACCAATTAACAGGCTTTTACTTACGCTACGATTTTACGCCACAGGTCATTTCCAGATGACAGGTTGTGATCTTGCAGGTGTTCACCAGATTACAGTCAGCCGGATAGTGAAATAGGTGTCCCAAGCAATTGCTCGGCAGAGGNCTGTTGTATCTCTAGTCCACATTCTTTGGACTAGATGTTTCATCTTTTCAGGTTTGGTAGTGAAGATTTGGGAGATTTGATTCATACAGGAAGTCTGACTTTTTATTCACTATGGTGTTCATGCTGGAGCAAAAACCAAAATGGTAGAAATGCGCAAAGCCATGTTATTTTTGTATCGGGTGGCCACCGCAGAAAATGACAACCCTAATTTAATATGGCGTTATCAAAAAATAGTGCCAATGGCACTGTTCCCGCTTGGCTTGGAAGCAGTATTATGTTATGTATCCTATTTACCCTTGATAGAAGTTTGACGAAGATCCATCACTTTGTTAGGGAGAAATAGCAGTTTATGTTTTTCTTGTTTTGGCCCCCTAGTGGCAAATTCAAGCATCAGATTTCACCGAAAATTCGTTTGTGAGTTGTTGTAATCAAGAGGTAGATATGTACGAAGTTTCAAAGCAACCATTACAAAAAGAGCCAACTTCGTAATTTCAGAAGTACTTTGACCCCTGTGACCTTGAAAAGTAGGTCAAATTCAAAAACTCAAGTGTTATCTTATGTATCCTCATTAGATATACCCATGATAAAAATTTGACAAAGATCCATCTCTTGGTAAGGAAGAAATAACACTTTTAGGCCCGTATGCACCAACGTGGATAAACCTTAGATTAGACTTAAACTAGGTTTAAGTATGGTTTAAAAAATTCATCCGCCTGCACCAGCAAGGATTAACTTTTATCCGGTGTTTAAACCACAGATTATTCTAAACCAGCCAAGGGGTAGGTTTAAACTTGGATTACGACATTTTTGAAGAAGTGACTGAAGTGACAAGATGGACTGGATCAACGCTTTGACAATTTTCAACAGCCAGAACGGCTGATTTGAGATAGAAGCAATCCCATGGAGGAGTTTAGAGATGGTGATTTCCACAAAAGATACCCCTTCACCAAGGGGAACGTTTTGGTAATTTTGGATTGGATGGAAGAAGATATTACACCCAACTCCAACAGGAACGCTGCTGTTTCACCAATCAACAGGCTTTTACTCACGCTACGATTTTACACCACATTTCCAGATGACAGATTGTGATCTTGCAGGTGTTCACCAGATTACAGTCAGCAGGATAGTGAAATAGGTGTCCCAAGCAATTGCTCGGCAGAGGGGTAGATTAAACTTGGATTAAGTCATTTTTGCCAGAGCATATACAACGAGATCGTGTTCACAGGGTGTGGCCTAATCCATTGGTAATAGCCATTTATGTTATGAAATTGGTTCAACCGTGGATGAACCATGGACAACTTATTCTGTGGTTTAACTATGTTGGTGCAGGTTCAAGTTCGGATGATTTAATCCACGCTTAAGCCATGATTAGTAAGTCTAGGTTTAAGCCAAATTTTAAACCACTTTGGTGCATACGGGCCTTAGTGATTTTGGATTTGGCTCCCTAGTGGCAAAGTCGAGAATCTGATTTCAACGAAATTTTGTCTGTATGTTGCTATAACCTAGCGGAATTTTTTTTCAGTGCATACATGTAGTTGGAACAATTCTATTGTGTATAGTTGGCCTCTCCTGGGGTGGGAGAGTGCAGTGTGTTTGTTGGAGAGTAGGAAAACGCCAAAGAGGTAACGTTACACGTCGAGTTGGATTTTGTTTGTTTTTCATGTTTTTTTTCGGGATGCAAGGTGTAGGGCCAGGGCCTACCGGTGGTATTTTACGGCTTTGTGTGTTTTTTCGTAGGCCACATGTTGCTCTAGCTATTGCAAACGGGGG
>NMRB01002648.1:34911-52264 GCA_002633025.1 Notospermus geniculatus
ACCCCCCCCCCCCCCCGTGTCAATACGCAATTTTGCTCTATTTGAAGAAACCTGGCTAAAATTGCATTTTAACGTTTGTCCCGGGGTCTAGATTGACAGACTCCGAAGTGCAAATCTGACTTGTGGTGACCAAATGTCTATATCTCCGGAACGGAAGCAGCTATGACGACGCAACTAGTGCCAAAAAAGAGGAGAAAAACGTAGCTTTTCCGACCAATTGTCCGACGCGTAGGAGCAACAGTTATCGCGATTGCCAACCTGATGAAAACGTAGGTAGAATGCGACTATTTCCTCACAACTTGCATCTTCGGCTCTGGCCTGTTTCTCTCACAGACATTTTGAAAGAAGCAAACCTGCATGAGGTCGTGGCCCATTAGTTGCCTCCAGAATGAGTGTCTTGTCACCAGTTTTGGTTGCAAATTTCGGGAGCTAGGCGCGTTTTTGTAGAGACATCAGAAATTCATGTTACGAAATGTACACTTTTCACTTTTAATTAGGACCGAAAGGGTTAAGTCAAAAGAATGTTTTAGTTGAAAATAGATTCTGTGGTATATACTTCCCATTTTATGATCAGAATCCAGACCAACCCTAGACTAGTACCTGATCCTACCAACCTGCGCGCTGCAGTAGTAGCTTGTTTGGTAGGACCAGTATTGACCGCCATTTTTGGAGGAATTCTGCCAGTGACGTTACATGGAAATTTTATGTAAATTATGTAAATTTATTCAATTCTTAATACGGCTGATGTACTGGAATGCAGATAAAAGGTGATTTCCATTTGACTCAGGAAATCCACCAATCTCGAAGGTGTTAAAAATAGAAAGGTATCAACATAGTAATTAGTTCCTATGCTTATCACCTGCGCCAGCACGGCCAATCAGATTCACAAACGCAATAGGCACAACCGGTCCTAACATATGCAAAAGTCTGTATGAAATGGTCCATGGACCATGTGCTCAACGGGTTGGACATAATAGTGCAATGACAGTCGGAAGTGCATAGTTATGAGCAATCTGGGTCAAGTCACTTCCGAGTAGGACTTCGATAATTTTGGGGTTATGCCACCTGGCGGCCATACTGGATGTCCGATCAGGCCGAAACTTCACATGCACATAAAGGTCATCTACAGGGGGCCACATAGCACACTGGAGAGCTTTGGGTCAAGTTTCTGAGTTATAGCACTTTGATGATTTTCGGGTTACGCCACCTGGCGGCCATATTGGAAGTCAAATCAGGCCGAAATTTGACGTGCAGGTAAAGGTCATCCAGAGGGAGGTAAATATCAAATTTTAGCACTCTGGGTCAAGCCGTTCCCGAGTAATAGTACTTCAGTGATTTTCAGGTTACGCCACCTGGCGGCCATACTGGATGTCCAATCGGGCCGAAACTTGGTATTCTTGAAGGTACCCCTCCAATACACGTTTATACAAGATATGAAGTTGCTCGGTGAAATAATGACAAACTACGACAGGTTCGTTATTTTTGTAGAACTTTGTCATCTGTGACCTTGAAAAGTACGTCAAATCAAAAACATATGTTATATATCCTTAGTAGATACTCTAGTTTCGTGTTTTTAACACACCTTTCAGATATTCAAGGCGGGCACTGAACGCGCCGCCCCCGCAATAGGTACACAAAGGGTCTTTCAGTTCATTCACCACGGATGACCAATCGCTGGGCCGCACGGTGTCTGCACCGCTCAAGACGTCTAGGCCTTTTCGGGCTATCTAGTCCACGTGACAATCCTCCCCGCCCTATCTCCACCTTGGCCTTTTACTCCTCAAGAGGCCTATTGTCATACTCAATGCATATTACGATGGAGGCGGTCTCACAACCTTGTAATGAAGGTGTGTTAAAAACACGAAACTAGAGTATATCCTTAGTAGATACACCTATGATAAAAATTTGGAGATGATATAGTCATTAGTTCAGGAGTTATTACACCTATGATAAAAATTTGGAGATGATATAGTCATTAGTTCAGGAGTTATTGCACTTTTTGTGTTTTTGGTTTCTGCCACCTGGTGGCCAAGCTAAGAGTATTTGTATTTGTATTTTGTATTTGATTTTTCCGTCAGGGCCGACGCTATAGCATTATTGGCCCTGGTAAGTACGGAGGAGGCCATCACAAGGGTTTTTTTTACTTGCCCTTGCAAAGACACAAGGTACAAGGCACCACGGCTTACTGTCCCATGCGACGGACTGAAGAGCCGGGAATTAAATCCCATATGGCCCGGGCTGGATTCGAACCCAGGACCTGCCGCTTGCTAAGCGGACGTGATAACCACTAGGCTATCAGGCTCCTCAAATCATAGCAATCAAGCTAAGAGTCGAATCGGAGAAGGAAATTTGGTGTCATAGGTCATCTGACCTAGGGGTATATAATTATATGTACCAAGTTTCAGGTCAATAGCACCAGCGGCTTCGAAACCTGCCCTGCTGACGGACGACGACGACGGACGCTGCACCACCGTAATAGCTCACCCCGGTGAGCTAAAAAATATCCGTGTATGTTTTTTGAATTTTAATGTAAATTGCTATGATTTGATGTTTCCTATAAAAAAGTGACAAAATCACAAACTGCAATAATATTAGACTCCTTTAGGTTTTTTTCCAAAATCAAAAAGGTTATGGGCCGTATTCTAGAAGCTTCCTTAAGTGTAAGGTCGACTTTTAGCTATTGTTTGCAGGGTAGAATACAAAAGACAGAGGTCGACCTTACACTTAAGGAAGCTTCTAGAATACGGCTATATAAGTATAGGCAAAAATATATAACACCAAAAATATACAACTCGAAACCTGCAAATCTAGCTACTTTCTTTCAACAAATAACGCTATCAGCCCAGCATTTTCTTGTGATTTCTATATCTTAATCAAAAACAGAAGTCTTTTCCTACCACATGAGACTTGTCTGACGAGTCAGTTCCCCGAAATAGGTGAGATACAGGGCTCCAAAGATGGGTTGTTTCGGCTTGTTCCGCATTTCGTGCAGCCCCCTTCCCGACCGATCAGTTTACTTGCTTGCCGTAAGATGGCACTCTAACGAGATCGCCAACTCTCATTGGTTGTGTTACGAGGCTTCACTCCAAATATGGAAAAAGCTGATCGTCAGCGCCATCTGCTCAGAGGACAGGAACTATATCGCCCGGGAAGGATGGTGTACGCAAGGAGAAATGGGGCGTGAAGTGGTTACTTTTCGGGCGCTATATCTCAATTAATACTTGGAATTGAAAGCTGTAACAAATGTCATTGTTTAGCAAAACACCTCATCTTTCCATATTGCTAGAGAAATTAGTAATCAGTTCAATGGTTCGGCCACAACGTGCTGTTGAACATGCCGAAAATTGGTGATTTTCGAGTTGTATATTTTTGGTGTTATATATTTTTGGTGAACATGAACATGTTAATAAAAACTTTAATTTTCAGGCTACAGCAACCAAACTTCACACATGTTATCTCAACTTAATGCACGGCCTGCACACCAAGTTTCATTAGTCAGGGCTTATCACTTTCCGTTTAATGACCTCTTTCCATAATGTGCTCAAGATGAGCCCCTCGGCGCTGGCGGCACACTTGAACACGACGCGCGAAGTTCTCAATGACTCGAACGCACTCCTCCTTTGGAATCTCATGAATCTTTGAAGCTCATTTCCTTCTGTCTGGACATGTGAACTCAAAGAATAACGTCTTCTCGGGCACTACTCCACTCCAGGACTGCCTACAGAGGCCTCTTCATTCCGTTAAGTGCACCACGTGGGTGGCGATATCAACACATGGAATCATTGGGCCATTCTGGTTTGAGGATTAGAACGAGCGTGCAGTCACTGTGAATACAGAGCGTTACCTAGGGGTCCTCCGCAAGTTTTGTGCTCTACTCGGCCGACGAAGGGGGTTTATAAGGGAGGATCGATGGTTTCAGCAGGATGGGGCAACTCCCCACACCTCAAATGACTCGCTGAATTGGCTGCGCGAACACTTTCAGGATCGGGACACCCTAATCTGAGAGCCAAGAGCCAAAGAGCCAAGAGCCAAAATTTTAAAAAAATTAAAATTTAAAAAAAATAAGGTTGGCGTTAAATACTAGTAATAGGTGGCGCTGCTGAGATATTAATACTTTTTTTTGTATAAACGTATTTATTTATAATATATGTTATGATGGGATTGAGAAACAGGCGAATCGCCTATCTAGTCTCTCTCCCTAGCATATTTACAGTAATAAATACAGACTAATAACAAAACTTAATTGAAAACAAGAAAAAGAAAACATACATATAAAGAAGACAACGTAAAAATAAGGTAGGCCCAGTCTGACAAGATGAGATGAGACCTCATCCCGCCAAACTATTGTTGAGAGTAATGCTGCAGAACTACAGAAAGTAGGGATTCAGAATTTGGAACCTTTGAGTATGAATGAGGTAGTTGTGAAATATTTCAATTATTGCACTATTGGTTTCTAAGGTTAATTCATCGCTGCCGTAAATCAGAAGGTCAATGGTGTAATCGATGTTTAATTCATTTAGAGAATTGAACATGATTATCCGAATAATATTGTAGAGGGGGCATTCAAAAATAAAATGAGTTACTGTTTCACTTGGCGCACCACATAAACACTTAGGGTTCTCTCTGACGAGGGTTCTCTCTGACGTGATTAATAAACAAGTGATGGTTGAGGGGACTACAGTTATTTCTCAATTGACAATGGATTATTTGACATGATCTTTTACCAAAATAGTACCACTGAGGTATTTTAACATCATTTTTTGACAAAGCATATTTGAAACTGCCAATACTAGGACGATTTTGAACATCATCATCGAGAGCATTCCATAAATTAACTGTAGACGGAAAGAAGGATTTGGCGTAGATGTCAGTTCGACAACGAAAAACAGTAAAATTGTTGTTATTATTTCTAATATGATACGGATTCCTTTCCGCTACTCTAGTTGGTAATAAATCATGTAAGTAAGACGGGCTCGAACCAGAAACAATATTATAGAATGTACATAGTTTTCTTCTTTTTCTCCTTTCATCTAATGGAATAAAACCTGTTTCCCTGTAAATGTTTATCCTGCTACAACTTCTAGTTAGACCAGTTATAATCCGAAGAGCACGAATTTGAATATCTTCCAGCTGATTTTTTAGATAAGTAGGACAATTGTCGTAAATAACATCTCCATATTCCAAAACAGACCTAATATAAGATGTATAGAGAGTTTCAAGAGTTTTCCTATTAAATTTATATTTGTATTTTTGAAGTACAGCAATTCTCTCATTAGCTTTTTCATTACTGATTCAAGGTGGAAGTTCCAAGACAAATCATAGCTAAGATATAAGCCAAGATGTTTATGATTTGGCACTTGGATGATTGGCTCTCCTCTAAATAATAAGTTAATTTGACTAGTTTGAGCACCTCTTGTTCTTTCAATATACATACTTTCTGTTTTCCTGGGATTAAAACTAACGAGCCAATCATCAGCCCATTTATCTACATGTACACTGGACAAGCTATGTTGTACTACACGTTGGATAGCCATTTTAGTTCTGTCAGATTGGAAAATGGAGGTGTCATCTGCACACAACCTTAGATTTGTTGTGACATTATCAGAAATATCATTGATATAAATCAAAAATAAGATAGGAGCAAGAATCGATCCCTAAGGGACTCCAGCATTGATATTCTGGAAAGAAGATTGAGAGCCCTCGATGACAACTCTTTGTGTTCTGTCAGATAAATATGATGTAAACCATCTAAGAAGTAATCCATCAACACCAATGGCATACAATTTACAAAACAGCCCTGCATGGCATACGCGGTCAAACGCTTTGCTAATATCGCAAAATACTGCACATGTATCTAGTTTGTCGTCGAAGGCTCTACAGAAGTTGTCATATAATTCAATGAGATGATATATGGTTGAGTGACCTGGAAGGAAACCAGATTGAACTTTACACAGAATGTCATTATCCAACAGATGATTGAACATCCTTTTATAAATAAGTCTCTCAAAAACCTTACTTACAATACACGTTAATGAACCAGGCATGTAATTACCAACTGAACTCTTATCTCCACTGCCCTTATAAATTGGTACAACATTACTCTGTTTCCAAGGTAATGGATAAACTGATAGCGGAAGAGACAAGTTAAATAGTTTAGTTACGGTAAACTTGGTGTAATGGACTATTAATACTTTTACGTTTTTGGTCATAAGTTCTGATTGGGTTGACATATTGACCTAATTCTTGTACATTCTACATGTACACATGTCTGTGCATCCGTACATACGTGTACGCAATTTGACGCATTGACTCCTTCCTCCATTTTGTCAGTAAAATAGGACAATCAGTAAGATAGCATGCTGAGACCGTCTCTCTACTTTACTGACAAAGTGGAGGAAGGGGGGGGGGGGGGGTTAATGCGGCAAATTGCTTACATGTAGGCCTATGTTCGGATGCATCCTCTTGCCCAACCAAGGCTTCCTGTCACTCCTACTATCGCTCCATCCACCCTTGCCGACCACCGTAGCATTTATCGCTCGCATTTGCCGCCCATGAGCGTGGCGGCTGAAGCAGCCAAACGTTACTGAAAGCGCGGTTTATGACGAAGATAGGGACATTGTGAGGTTTGGATCGATGAAAATCTCAAAATGAAGAATAATCTAATACGTTAATGCATGTTTTATTCACAAAACATTGGATTACACGCATTTATCATTGACAGTGGTGGGGGGTGTGCGGTCCATGGAACGACCTGTCTGCGAGCAGGATGACAAACGGTGGTCGTCAAGGGTGAAGGGAGCGTAGTTCGAAGGGCGGAGTGACCGGAGGCCTTGATTAGTCAAGATGGGATGCATGGACCTGTGTACATGTAGAATGTACAAGAATTAGGTCAATATGTTAACCCAATCAGAACTTATGACCAAAATGTAAAAGTATTAATATCTCAGCAGCGCCACCTATCATTTTAGTTTTGCGCCAGACATTTTGCAGATACGAAGATAATTACAAAGAAAATGTTAACCACAGGACACATGTTCAGTAAAAACTGATTTTCACGAAAGCGAACGCAGCGCCCCCTTTTATCTTAATTTGTGCTGAGGCATGATGGGACCATTTTGGTTCCCGAAGCCACCGCTAGGGCTAGAAGGCTTCGGCTCTGGCTGCCAACTGGGCCTAAAAAACGTACGCCTATTAGGCCTATTTTAATGTATTTTGGGGAATGGCAAAAAGGGTAGGCTATTCTGCCTCCCCCTGCCAGAAAGGCTTCTGCCCAAGAAGCTATATACCGGTAAATACGCCCACAAGCTAAAAAAAGTCTTTACCCAACCTTATTTTTTAAAGATTTTAATTTTTTTAAATTTTGGCTCTTGGTTCTTTGGTTCTTGGCTCTTTGGCTCTTGGCTCTTTGGCTCTCAGATTAGGGTGTCCCTTCAGGATCGCCTTATCAGACGGAGGTGTGACCCTGAATGGGCTTCACACTCGCCAGACCTGAACCCCCCGGATTTCTACCTATGGGGCTACCTCAAAGACAATGCCTATAGCACATTATGGAAAGACGTCATTAAACGGAAAGTGATAAGCCCTGACTAATGAAATTTGGTGTGCAGGCCGTGCATTAAGTTGATGTTTGGATGCTGTAGCCTGAAAATTAAAGTTTTTATTAACATGTTCATGGGTCTCATTTTTGGGGGGTCACCCTGTATAAGGGAAATGAGTGGATCTGCTAGGCATAATGGGTTAAAACTACTGAGCAAGGAGGCTAAATGGGATTGAAATGTCGGCCAAACTGTCATTTTGTAAAATCTCCAAAACTTCTATCTGGCTCCACTCATTTCCCTTATACTCACAACAATGCATCTGTGTAGATTTCAAATGGTTGGCCTAGTCTATGTGGAGTGCTTTCGATAAGAGATAGGTATCACGGTAATTGGTACAAGTGTAACAGTAAAGAATGTGCCCCTGTAAAAAGTGTCCGCTTCTATTGTTCAATGACGGATTAAGGTGCATGGCTATAGAAACCAATCACCGGAGATTAGAATGTAACAATAGGATCTTTTGTTCCTGGGACAGTTTTTCCTGGGGACATTCTTTCCCTTCACACCTGTATGTATTTTACTTTCCCTTGAAATCATCAAACACCAAGAATATCAAGAATATTAAGAATATCAAGAATTATTACCAATCGAAATGTTCTTTGGCACAAAGCAACTTGTGTCATTCCTCGTCAGTAAAACAGGCCTACCACTTATCCAGCAGGGACCTTATTCACGAAGGCCCACTGGTTAAAAGGCCAATCATACTTTGCGTTTTTCACTTTGTGCGTGTCCGTTTCCTATCTGTGTGCGTGCTAGAAAAAGTACTCTAAATTCCCACTTACCTGTCCTATTCCTGAACTCGGAAAATAATGACTAAATCCTAAGATGAAGATAATGGAATGGGGGTATCGTAAGAGACAGTAATGTCCTGTCCACTTACTTGTCTCACTCCGGAGCCTGGCAAAGAATGACAGCCTGCGATATCTTTACCTTAGGATTTGGTCATTTTCCGAGTTCAGAAATGGAACAGGTAAGTGGGAGTTTATATTAATTTTATTGTTGGTACCACACATAAACATGGGGAATGGACAAGCGCCAAGCGCAAAACGGAGAAGTATGAATCACCCTTAAGGGTACGCAAATCGTTCGTCAAGCTGATAGTAAACAATTTATAGGTGGCCCGCAAATGGACAATAGTTTACACACCACGCCGTAAATTTGCGGGAGCTTCGTGTATAACAAGTTCCCTCTGGGCCGATCACCACGAACCTCCAATAGCACTAACAAACCGAGCCGAATACAGAAATCTTTAATATGTATGATCAAAAATGCATACGTTACGTTCATATCTGTTAGTCCCTGCTAGCGATATCGGAGTTTCGTGGCGGCTGGCACTGCCCGGGTTTTAGAATCCATAACTCACCAATTCTTATTGGAGCCGACGCTACCGACACAAGTGAAACCAAAGTGAAACAAAGATGCAGGGTCTTCATCGTCCTGCTTCTCTGCTGCTTCCTGCACAATATCCCGGGTATTCGAAAACCCTGGACTGATAAAACCTGGATTGGACTCTGACTCACTGTTCTCCACCACCTGGACTGTGTTCGTGTAGTTCTAAAAACAAAAGACACCGATCACATATCAGTGTCAAGTGTTTATGGTCGTTAACCCCAATTGTTTGTTGGCCTAAACTACTGTTCGTAGCTGGGGTAGTGGATGGTTATGAGAAGGTTGGCCTATTGAAGTCTGGGTTCGATTTGTATCTAATTGAAGTCCTTTTTGCTTATAACTTGTAAAATCTCAAGGAATGCCGTCATTCCATGCAGACGTTATGTAAGGAGTGGGATTGTTTGCCTCTTGCGCATGTTTCTATTGTGGTAGTGTTTCTTTAGTACACAATGGTCTGAAGGTTCAGTACAGAGTACGTATTGCTTCGAGGTACTCTCTTGAATCTCCACTGAGTGTAGCCTAAGGGCTGACTGTCCGAAGGCGCATGGAGACCTCCACGGGGGGGGGGGCATGCATGAGACAACGACAGGACACTTACTGCTGTTTTATTGAAGGACAACTGACAGTAATGCACTGTTTTCGGGGATTTTCATTGATATCACTCATTGATAATGACTATAATGCAAATACATTGTAGGTATAGGTCTATAACGTAGAGCAGCTTCTTCCCAACAATTATGGACTGAAAAGTCATTGAACTGCCTTCACACCTCAACATCAACACTCACGAAAACATATTATAAATTCTAAAATACCTTGGTATCTCGTGCGTATGTTTCAAATGGATAATGCACTAGCCTCGTTCTGAATGCAGCGGGTCTGTGTGACACAACCAAGACCCGCTCAGTGTAATGGCGTGCGTCCAACATTTCTCGCTTCGAGCATTCAGCGAGGTAGTGCAGCGAATGTCGGCCAGGTGGATACTCAGTGACCTATCCCAACGAGGTTTTGTACCATTAGGTACATTTCCTGCGGATAATCCGTTGAAGAAAGCGCCCTGCGACCTCATTTCGACTCCTGCAGCGTGCTGCTAGCGCTGCACACAGATGTACACGATGTACGCACGATGTAGAGGTTTGTACACACAGTGCGTGATTCACTGATGTCGCGTCATCGACGGAGCGTCCTCCCTGATATCTTAGGCCTATTTATTGCAATCAAACTGCACTGAACCTATGTATACTATGTTTAGTTTGAGGTATTTTAGAATAGAAATTGAACCCTCGGCGTCGGACCTCTGTTGAGTATCCCAAACACTCTCGGGTGGAGCGTAAAACTCGTCCAAACCCTCGGCGAAGCGCCTCGGGTTTGGACTGCGTTTTAGCTCCACCCTCGAGTGTTTGGGATACTCAACAGAGGTCCTCCGCCTCGGGTTCAATTCCTTAAATCTAGGCCTGTCTGCCTGTACACTGTGCACAGTATAGGCCTAGCGGATGATGTTGGTCAGACGATCTGCATCTAATGGTGTTTTATTGGGGGTATCGCCAGTCCAAGTTGAAACTGGATTTATCATTTCAAGGGTAACATACCCGAGACGGTAACACGATGCAAAGGGACCTGGATTCGATTTGTAGTAGGCCTACCCGCGGTTTTTCATCACATGACACTAACATCTCGTTCAGACATACAGAATCCAGGTGGTGGAGAGCAGTGAGTCAGACTCCAATCCAATCCAGTGTTTCTCAGTCCAGGTTTTTCGAATACCCCAATATCCCGGTGTCTTTCAATCATCTATTGCACCCCAGCCAAGAATGACTTTAAAGTCAGCAATACTACAAGTCATTAAGCTGCACCATAAATATCCTGTTCAGCTGACTCACAGCCAGGCTTCCCCAGCTCTCTGGTAGCCCTATAGACTTTTCCGAAAATTTAGTGCAGTTTCTCTTTGTGTGCTTGTACGTATGAATGCATATAAATTGGCTGCACCAGTTGGTTATAGAAAAACATTTGTCCAGGAATTCAGAACAGGCTATTTCTCTTTATGGAAACAGCTGACATCACTCTTAAAATGGGATTTCCTTGCAATTCCTAGGAATATCCTGGTAGCAGGATCTTGAATATTAGTATTTGTATACACTGAATAAGGCAATTGATCAGGTGCATTATGCGAGAAATGCAAATTATGTGTCCAGACTGGCTTTCAGTGAAAATTTGCTAACCTACAGTATCACTAACAGTAAGTTCAACGCAAAGCTGGCTGGGTCCACTTCTCCAGTTGCAAGTTACAGTACAATACTGAAATGGATTGATGATCAGAGCAAAGTCCCGTCACCAACATGTATCCCAACAGGGGACCTCATCGCCGTGTTCGGTTGCCGTCCAAAGTCTGTGCCAATGTTATCACTAACATGTGTTACATTCAGGCTGATAAGGACGGATGTTTGCAAACAGAATCCAATCTTAAGCCATCAGTGTGGAGGAAAAACGCCAATGAAGCAATGGCCAATCTCTTGAAAACTTGGAACATATGTGAATAATTCAGCATTATGATGTACACCGTCGGGTAGAAACCGGTTCATCAGCGAAAGGTTAGTCAAAGTTTACAAGGAACAACTCGAAGACGGCACTGATGCTATTGATGCCAGTCTAAAGACAGAAGGACAGGGAAGTGTGAAGGTGTGTCCATCCGAGTCATGTGGAGAAGTAAACACCAAAGCAAAGATAAGGAATCGTCAGTTCTGTGGTACAAAGCTACTGAAAGAGAACAAAGGGGTAAATTCTAATGATGCAGCTCCGAAGAAAAGACGGGGAAGATGTATTTATTTCAAGATGGTAAACTCAGCGATGCATCATTGCAAGATCATTTTGAAGTCATCATTGCAATATCATTTTGAAGACAGTCTCCTTGATGATAACATTCCCACGGTGATACTGGGCGATCCTGATGCATTAAAGTCGTCTCCGAAATTCGCAAATTTTCAACCCAACGGTCTTGCATTCCTCAGGCACATTCCAGGAAAAACCGCCTCAGGTAACATATAGTCCACCCCGGACATTTATTCCTAGTGCAGGGGACTATGATACGAAGTGCTAGTCCGTCGGACTATATCCGTAGTGTTCGATGGGCCTCGACTATAATAATTAGGATAAATCCTAATTAGGATAATTAGGATTTATAGTCCCCCGACTACTCCATCGGCGACTGTAGGCCTATGTACGTGGGTACTGGGGGACACATAGGTACCGGGACACAAAGGTACCGGGAAACAGGTATGACCCGTTCATTGCACTTTAGTTTGTTCTCCAGACACGAACATTTCCCACGGGCACATCCAGTTTTCTTGCAGGAGCAGGAGATATGTTTTAGGAGAGTATCTGTTGCAAAGGGGAGGTTGTTCCAAGCAATTGTCATTACTCCATTTTCAATTTTCCATCCATGGTCTTCTGGGTCCGGTGCCAAAATATTCTGGTCCAAACATCTCTGATGTCAGAATGCAGGCCTGGTAGTTGGCTCGTTTAGCATGGTTGAGTAGTGAGTCCTTGTT
The DNA here is from genome assembly GCA_002633025.1 of Notospermus geniculatus. NCBI lineage: Eukaryota > Metazoa > Nemertea > Pilidiophora > Heteronemertea > Lineidae > Notospermus > Notospermus geniculatus. The sequence goes on from NMRB01002648.1 coordinate 47,441, forward strand.
TGGGGGTAATGTTGAGTCAATTTTGTATCGTTGCTGGAAAAGTTCATACCTGAGATCATGGACTGATTGATTATTTTTCTTCCCATAGAGGCGACACACAAATGCCTCTAGTTCTGGTGGTACGTCATCAATTACCCAATCCCTGCCGACAGATTTGAATATCTCCTGGTACTCCTTGGACTCAAACATTATCTGTAATGCCTTGACCTTGCCTTTGCCTTTACACGTACTGACACTATGGCAGCCAGTAAAACAATGCAGTCCGATTATGGCATCACACACAGACTTCCCAAATTGCTGACTTGCTTTGGTTATATTTACAATTCTGAAGTCTGACCAAGGCCCCATGTGCATGAACAGTTTTGCATTGATACAGTCACTGACTGCAATGGCAATTACGAAGACATCAGTGTCCCTACCTCTGATGCCAACACTGTCGTGTGGTCCACCAGCATGATCTGCGTGCAGAAGCATCCTTGTATCTGCTTCTTCGTGGTCACAGGATAGGCTCGGTACTGGCTGAACATCTAAGGCTCCATTCTTTAACTCTAGCATGTGGCACAAGGAACCATGTGCAATGAAGAGCTGTAACCCGCGTGGCATCTTTTCTGGTGATAGGGTACTCCACTCCTTAAAGAGGAATTCCACAAGTTCCTCCTTATTTGACCACAGGAGAGGAATTTCTTCAATATATTGTTTTGGTGTTTTCTGGTCCCTGCCGATGATTTTTATCCTCTGTTGACCAAGGGTTACTCTTCTATCTCGTTCACTCCCCTTTATGTTGTGCTCCGGGTACAGATCAGTCACGGAATCTATTCTCTTGGCACTGTGGTGAGTTGCAATGAAGGTGATCTTCTGGAAGATGAAATCTGCCAATTTCCCAAAGGTGGAAGGAATATTATATTTGTCGTCTCCTGAAGTATCGCCATCCCATCAACAATCCAAGCTACAGAATGGTCATTTATGCTGGCTTCGTCTACAACCTTTCCTTCCAAGTGCTTCAGAAGTTTTGATTTGTCGGTTTTGGTGATTGTATCCATATGTGTTGCAAGTGCTGGGGAAATGGATGGAGACTATATCTGAGGGCATCTTTCATGTCCACATTGTTAACTTTTCCTACAACAATCATTCTTCCGAGGAGATCTGAATTAGCCTTTACCACGATATTTTCTGATTTAGGTTTGTTGACAACTGGTTTTGCGACATCTGAAAATGTCTTCAGCTTCATTTGCTTGATAGGTTCATATATTGTCTTCTCATTTCCAGTCACTCTTTCCTGTATGTAGCAAGAGTATGCCAGCTGTCCTGCTTCTTCAGCTCGTAATAGGTCTTTCTGTACATCATCTGGAGCTACTCCACCAGTAGAAATGTTGACAATCCCGTCTTCCTCTACGGTGAATGGACTGCACATAGAGATGACTGTAGACATGACACTCTGAACTGCCATTTCATCAGGAGAAATGCGACTTTGTCCAAATCCTTCCTAGTTCTTGTTGGGTCAACTTTCCCTGCCATTTCATGGCAACGGCTGCTAATCTCTGCCCTTGCAGGGTATGAAAGGATCCAACGATGAACAGCACCTTTACGGAGGGTCATGCCAGTTAAGCCACCTTTTGTCTTGGAGTGTCGATTCAGGGTCTGCTCAATGGTCTGATCAACTGCAACATGGGAGAAGCCATATTTCCCCTAGCCATCGCAACTACCGGTCCTTCTATGGAAGCAGGTAGTTCATCAGCCTCGACTGAGACACCCATTGATTGCACACGGTATTCCAGATGGATCTGGCTGGTTCGAGTTACCGCATGGGGTCTGAGATTCGTCAGTCTTCGTAAGAGCTCCAAGTTAACTAGTACGTTGACAGTTGATGAGAAGGATCGAGCAGAGACATATTGGGTACGTTGTGCCCAACTTGACAAGTATGGGGAGATCATTCACAATCTTAGAGATGGCCGTTCAACGTCATGTGGTCAACTGTCGCCTTTGAATCCATTCCTTGATGAGGAAGGCCTTTTGCGAGTTGGCGGCCAACTGCAAGGTTCTAACCTGCCTTATGATGCTCAACACCCACACATCATTCCACCCAGGAGCCACGTAGCTGTGCTAATCGTTCGTCGAAATCATGGAGAGGTGGGAAGCCACACCAAGGGTGTAAATGCGACTTTAGCCGATTTGAGGATGCGCTACTGGATCGTCCATGGCCGGGAGGAAGTAAAGCGAGCCATCCGTGACTGTACAAAGTGTGCTCGTCTGAGAAAACGTGCGACTCAGCAGATTATGTCGCCACTACCGTCTCACAGGGTGACGATACCACTTCGTCCTTCTGCAAGGTCTGGCGTTGACTATGGTGGCCCATTCATAGTTAAGATTACTAGGAATACCAGTGCGAAGAGATGGTCATTTCCCTACCGGCAATGCATATCAGTGTGAAGTAATTCTCGCCATAAATCGGCAGTGGCGCAGTGTGTAGACACAACAGTCACATTTGTGGTCCGGAATGTCCGGGGGGGGGGGTGTTCTGTCCGCGCTGTACGACACAAAACATATCATCAATCCAAGTATCTTTGGTGTGCTGCGCGATGTCCCTACTATGCTTTTCTTTATTTGCGGAAATAACTGCCGATGCACGAGTTCGAACTGAAAGATGTAAAAAGACATAGTCTAGGTCTAACTAATCGATCTTGAAAATGAAGAAATTGGAAAACACCTTTTTCATGATCAACTTTATAGTATTATTGAGACTAGCTTTCGACCCCTACTAGGTCTTCATCAGGTCTGATGGAAAACATTGGTTACATGGTATAGATGAGATCAAACTTCGTAATTAGGTCATTGCCATGGATAATTCGCGCATGCGCATTTTGCCGTTTTCCTTGGTCCAAGCCGGAAGATATAAAGGTCGAGTTTTCGGCCATGCACATTTGGTACTACATTTATGACTGGCCATCCTCAGTCACGTGGGTTATGTGTACGTCCCGTTTTCGTTCGGTTTTGAATGGTAACCCCACCCACTTTCATTGATAGACCCGCCTGATTCCAATGACCGTCGGTGTGGATGAATGAGCTCTGTTGCGCAACAACTATTGAAACCGCTAAAAACTCCGCCTCTTGGCCAGGTATACCAAATGGATAAAATCACTGATACAATACGTGCAAGTTTTAATTCAACCAAGAGAGCAAGTGGGAGGTGTCGTTTTGTCTTTGACCAAGTTACTCGGGCGCGAGTTTGACAAAGTAAATGGAACAAGGTCAATGAGCCATGCGCTATTATTGTGCTTTGTCAACCAGTCTTTGTTCTGCTACTGACAAAATGCAGCTTAGCGCCACCACCACCGCGACTCCCACTTTTGACGGAAGACCCGATTCCACCACTTTGCCTCTTCGGCGATTCGAAGAACAATTAGAGTTTTCGCAAATCCCCCGACACGACGACGCGAACTTCTATCCCGCTATTGTTCACTGTTCTCTTCGCGGCGTTGAACAATGGGATTGGCGTTCGCGTTGGCGTTTCGGGGGCTTTGCGAAAACTCCCTATTGACGACGACGCCAAATGGCCGTCACAACGGAAAATACGTTTTTTACAAGTCGCTTCCCATGAAATGTGACCGTGACATCAAATCACAAGATATGAACCAGGATGAACCAAATTACTCGAGGAGCTGAGATNTGCTGCCGATTGCCGGAATCCTTCGTTGAAACCAATGTAAACACACCAGCCTCCGTGTTGTCAAGGAAAATGGCTACTGCGCATGTGCGGGTTGCCAAGAAATCGCCATGACGTCATAAACGACGACCTAATTTGAACTGATCTATATAAGGCAGAAAACAATGACAGAAATGCAATATAAACAGGATCTGCTACACAACGGGCAGAGATCAGTGTACACACGGAAAACATCCAGGGATAATGCTAAGTCAAACATAGTAGAGTAACGGTGTGAAAGTAGAAGAATGCTGGCTTGTTGGGGCACGAGAAGAGGATTAAGAAAAATTGTAATGTACACAAATGAAGTGGGTAAAGTATGCACATATGGAGCAAGGTTGAGTTGTAGGGATTATAATGTCCGAGTGGCCAGGCCAACTAAGCACAATTGAGCAAGTTAAAGCCTACAACTGGTAGTGAGACATGAAACCGAGATCACGATTTAGTCAATTCAGTACACAGTTGAATTTGGTTATTTGTTTCTGTTCTGCTATCCTTCTTTGGTTAGTGTCAGTGAGTGAGCCCTGCAGAACTGTCACTCTCAGGTCATCAAGTTTGTGATTGCCCGTTGTGTAGCAGATCCTGTTTATATTGCATTTCTGTCATTGTTTTCTGCCTTATACACCATGTAACCAATGTTTTCCATCAGACCTGATGAAGACCTAGTAGGGGTCGAAAGCTAGTCTCAATAGGTATGTATCAAAACTAAACTTATAAAGGTCGAGTTTTCGGCCATAAACATTTGGTACTACATTTATGACTGGCCATCTCCAGTCACGTGGGTTATGCGTACGTCCCGTTTTCGTTCGGTTTTGCATGGTAATCCCACCCACTTTCATTTATAGACCTGCCTGATTCCAATGACCGTCGGTGTGGATGAATGAGCTCTGTTGCGCAACAACTATTGAAACCGCTAAAACTCCGCCTCTTGGCCAGGTATACCAAATGGATAAAATCAATGATACAATACATGCAAGTTTTAATTCAATCAAGAGAGCAAGTGGGAGGTGTCGTTTTCTCTTTGACCAAGTTACTCGGGCGCGAGTTTGACAAAGTAAATGGAACAAGGTCAATGAGCCATGCGCTATTATTGTGCTTTGTCAACCAGTCTTTGTTCTGCTACT
>NMRB01002648.1:52861-83581 GCA_002633025.1 Notospermus geniculatus
GTATTTCTTTGTCGATTGTATAATAGGGTCGTGTGTGTCGTGGGTTTTCAAGCGTCAAGGCCCTTGCTAATCGGCCATATCGGCGACAAATAACGTCAATTACAATGACTCTATTCAAGCAAACCGTACCGAGACCCGCCAGTCTACGCCCCACACTGTCCATTCACTACAGGGGATTGTGCTTTATCTTCCTGTTAACCAATCACAAGGTGGACCTAGCGGACGAAAACATATAATTATGGTTACGTTCACCGTCCGTCGGCGCTGTGGTCGAAAAGGTGCGGGCGACCAATCACATTCAGTGTTACATGTCCAACTTAATCATAGGTTCATTTTTCGTTTTCGTACGTTCAGTTTTGATACATACCTAATAATACTAAGTTGATCATGAAAAAGGTGTTTTCGAATTTCTTCATTTTTATATCATTGCTGATCAACACGGCACCCATCAACACGTTAATCGATCTTGGGAGTTCCCGATTTCTTCATTTCTTAAATTCCCTGTTTACCACCCATGCTAGAAAGGGCATAAATTTTCAAGAAAAAATTTACACCAGTTATTCAAGTTAAGTGACCAAACAATCTTTCACCCGTTTCTTCTTCCGGCCCGACCAGGGCATTGATGCCTGCGACAGTGATTGCGGTGATATATGCTGGCATTTTGAGAAGGTGGACACCCATCTTGATTGGGTTGTAAGACAAATGCAGACCAGCAGACTGCAGACCTATGGGTGGTTATATCCGCAAAGAGTGGACGCTGACAAAACAGCAACGTAGGTTACAAAATCAGAGAGGTGCTTTTAGAAAACAGAGATGTTCTTTAACAAAACATAATGTTCTGGCAAGCCAAAGCGAAAATAATTGCAGGACCGTATTTTGATATTGCAGTATCGTATTTTGATATTGCAGGATACTTTTTCAATATGCAGGACACTATTTTATTATAGCAGGAACAAATCATTAAATACTGTATCCGATGTGTTTAGTGGCCACGGCCAAAAAGGTCGTCCCCGGCAAGTCATACAATACAATCCAACAAAAGGGCCGGTAGTAGTGAATGAAACGCAATCCTACAAGGTTCATGTTCGACAACTACCTTGGGATGGGGATCGCATTTCATTTGTCGGAGAAATGACATGGGACGTCTGACCAATGTGGTTTTGTAAAGTAAAGCCGGTGACAGACTGGCGCGTACGCAGCGCGTCGTGCAGGCGTTCCGCCAATCAGATTCTTCGATAGGCGTTTCGGTCCGTGTTACCGTCTCCCTGATTGGTTGAACGTTTACAGTCGCGTTGCTTACGCGCCAGTCTGTCACCGCCTTAAGGCTCCAAGGACATTAATTTTGTTACGCCTGTGCACTCTACTTGGTGGCCGGGAACGTGTATAATTAGAAAATCTAGGCACGACGGTCTTCCCGGCCACGACCACTCAACACATCGGATACAGTATATAGTTTTACGTATAAATGGCATGACATGGCATGACTTTGACACGAGTGACATGACATGACATAAATAACATTAAATTAATTATGTCACTAGTGACACAAAATTGGTCTATTATAACTGAGCCACACACACCAAGGCTTTGCTGGTACAGTCTAAAAGTGTGTACAGTGTGCTGGTACAGTTTCCAAGTGTGTTCCGAAAAATGGGAATCACACAGTAAAATGCCACACTGAAAAACGTTACACCTGTTTCGAATCCCAATTATTTGCATTTTTTTTCACACATCAATATTTTGCTGGTTAAATCCCGCTTCTATTTTCGGATCGAAAAATTGTTCGGGGTTCTTTTCCTGTTGATGTATAGTCATAAACAGGAAACGTTGTGCCTTTCCAGTGCAGAGAGTACACATGTCTCGCATAAGTTTGTAACTGATACCTTTCTTAGGCAATCGCGAATGCAGCGAAACACTTGTTCAGGCACCACCACTCCTCCTTTTCGCGGCCACTTCTAAAATGCGGATTCGACGGAATCTGTGGATTAAGGTTAACCCTTACGCACCCAAACTCGCCGTTTGGCGAGCATGGCCTCTACCACACACCCTCGGACATTCAAACTGACATAGAATCGTAACCAGTGGACCGATTGATGTTCTGTTTTCATATTTTTTAATGCGAGACTACCCCCCCCCCCCCGAATACGCGATTTTGCTCTGTTTGAAGAAACCTGGCTAAAATTACGTTTTAACAGTTGTCCCGCGTCTAGACTGACAGACTCCAAAGTGCAAATCTGACTCGTTGTGACAAACTGGACATATCTCCGGAATGGAAGCAGCTACGACGACGCGACTAGCGCCAAAGGAAAGAGGAGAAAAAAGTAGATTATGGCTCCACTGACCCATTGGACCCCTGTGAAACGCGATTCAGAGGGGTCCGATTTGGTGAGCGGAGATGTTGACTTTGCGTAGTAATCATGTGTAATCCTATTGTTTTCCTTCTCTGCCTGATTTGCCGGAAAGTTATGCAGTTGAACAGAGAATTCTTTGTTATATCAAAAAACTGCTTTAAATTTTCAAATCCGATGAAAATTAATGATTTTACAATGCTGAATTTGTAGCCTGTTTGGGCCGTAACCATTATGCATTCCCCCTTGCCTTGATTCACAATGATTGCTTAATCTGTCCTACTTAATAGTGGATTGGCATGACTCACTAACCAGAGGGGTGCAAGGTGCAATTAGGTCAGTGTCTCAGATTAACCAGGTGATGTAAGATTATGTAAAATTAGCCAATGTGGGAAGGTGTATTTCTGCAACATATTCTCTAAGGCCCTGTTTACCAAATGGGAGCAACGGTTATCGAGATAAAGACGTTTAAAGATTGGCAACCTGACGAAAACGTAGGCAGAATGCGACTATTTCCTCACAACTCGCATCTTCGGCTCTGGCCTGTTTCTCTCACAGACAATTTGGAAGAAGCAAACCTGCATGAGGTCGTGGCCCATTCAGTTGCCTCCAGAATGAGTGTCTTGTCACCAGTTTTGGTTGCATATTTTGGGAGCTATGTGCGTTTTTGTAGAGACATCAGAAATTCATGTTACGAAATGTACACTTTTCAAGTTATTCCGGGCGCGTAAGGGTAAAATCGGCGGATTCACTCANGAAATAAAAAGCCGGCAATATAAATGTTTGGAAATCAGAATACATACCAATTTTGGCTCCCTAGGACATTATGGGGGGTTCTAGATGGTCGAGACACTGATATCTGCCCAGAGCGAGCAAACACCACGGAATTTATACCCAAAACTCTTACATCACGATCGGCTCACAGAAGTCACGAGTTCTCCAATGAACCGGCCGCGATGCACGAGTAAACCAGAACACAATAAACGACGAAACTTACACTTTAAAAGATCGTCATGTGCCCTTAAGGCCAAGTCACGAGTCGCAGAGGCATAAACCGCAAACCTTGTGCCCTACAAATAGAACGCTTAACCCTATGTGTCCCGAACATCCTCCCCCCGCTGCTGTCTGATATTAAATCAACAGCAGAATAATAAAGTTTCATGTAGGCCTACGACCGACGATATCCGAAATGTTATAACACAGTGCAGGAAATTTCAAAATCCAAACTTGTCACGAGAAAGTGCTGCCTGTAATACATATCAGCGTTTCCAGTTCCATCAACCATCGAAACGATTCCCATCATGCGTTCATATCGTATCCAATCAATACAATCATGACAATACTAAGTCTAAGTTTCAACGTCTACTCAAAGTCTATGAGTGACATTCTTCCAAGAGGCAAATCTTGGACGCTGCGCGTTCCAGGATCCCAGACGCTGTCTTGACTTTCACAACCCTCACCCGGCCGTCCTCGCCCGGAAAGACACTGAGCACTCGTCCAAGTGGCCAAGAACCGCGGGGGGCGTTGTGGTCAACAAGAAGGACCACGTCCCCTTCCTTCAGGTTCCTGGCATTTCTCAGCCACTTGGAAGCAACAGCAAATCTCGGCAGGTATTCCCGGCGCCAACGCCGCCAGAAATGATCAACCAGGAGCTGAGATTGCCGCCAACGCTTTCTACTGCAGACATCTCGCTCATCAGTGTCAACCGGAGAGAAAACCGCCGGATCACGGTTGAGGAGAATATGATTCGGGGTCAGGGGCTCTGGATCGTCAACATCCGAACTAACGTAAGTCAAAGGGCGGCTGTTAAGAACACTTTCGATTTCACAAACAACGGTGTGCAGAGTGTCCTCATGAACACACCTATCTTTCAACACGGCACGCAGAGCCGACTTAACCGACTTTACCAAAATCTCCCATACACCACCGAAATGTGGAGAACGGGGCGGTGAAAAATGCCATTTTATACCACGCTTGGCCAACATATCATTTACCTTGTCCGTCTCCATGTCAATGAGCGCCTGTCTTAACTCACGGTTTGCACCAACGAAATTCGTTCCATTGTCACTGAAAATCTCATGAGGTGATCCCCGTCGTGCAATAAACCTTCTCAGGGCCAGAATGAAACTATCAGTGTCAAGGGAACGAGAAATCTCTAGGTGAACAGCGCGCACATGAGACATGTAAACAGACAAATCCATCTTTTTTCCCTTCCGCGGCCTCTTTTTATCACAATTGGGCCCAGAAAATCCAACCCTGTCGAATGAAACACACATTTATAGGCGGTCACACGGGCTTCTGGTAATTGTCCAATCTGAGGGACCACTGGTTGCACACGGCGGCGTTTGCAATACAAACACTCCCTCACGACCTGCTTCACTACCACACGAATACTCGGGATCCAAAAACGCTGGCGAACACGCGAAATCGTGTGCTCAACACCGTAGTGAAACAGCTGCCCATGCGTATCTTTAATTACCAACCTAACAATATGGCTTTCCTTGGGCAAGATGATCTGGTGGCAAGATTCGTAGGGAATTTTCGCATTCTTAAGTCTACCACCAACGCGAAGCAAACCATCCTGATAGACTGGCAACAAACTAATCAGCTTGCTGTCCCGGGGACAATCTTTTCCTTGTGAAAGGACACGCAACTCATCCGGGAAGAAACGCGCTTCGGCATCCCTCACCCAGAAGAGCAACGCCTCGTCCAACTCGTCAACAGAAAGTGGACCGGATCGTCTAGTCTCATGCGAGCCGGTGCGCAGGTTGTGACAACAACGAAGGCACCAGGCTGTAACACGTTGCAGCCGCCTGATGCTAGAATAATCCGTCGGGTCAATGATGGGCGAGTTGGAGTCGGTAACAACATGAACATTCTTTACTTTGCTATCAGTGGCAGCTAGTTCAGAAGACACTTGAGTCATTCCATATGAATCCAACACACTTTTTTGCCCGACCCCCTTGAAATCGCCCAATATTTGGCCTGTTGGGGGGTCTACCTGAGAAAACTCCACAGTGAAATTTTTGGCTCCGCGCCAGCATTTTCAGAGATGTTGGAGCAATTTGAAATTTTCATGGGATAAGGCTAATAGATTGACCTTGTGACAGAAAACTGCTAATATCTCTCTTGGAACTCAACGTATTGAAGAAATTCTGGTACCGTGAGATAGAGGAGAAGATTTCCTTTCTAATGATATGCAACTCGATGATGTCGGGACTAGTGTGAGATATATATGGGTCAAGTCACGTGACATTGACCTTTGACCAAAAATATCACAAAAGTATATACATGTACCTCGATTTTCAGGAAAATCATACCTTAGTTAGGACACCTAGACCCCATGATGCCCCTAAAGTTTCATTGTGGGCAAATGAAATATGGCTGAGGGAGAACCGAATTTGTACATTTAGCCCGTATGAGGACTACATGTAAGGAAAAATGCATAATGAATATTATTTATTTAATTCACTCCTTTGTGTGACGAATTACCAAAACAGGAATTTCAACAAATACATGATGCACACAATGCAATATCAAAGTTCACTTCTAATTCGGAGTGGTTTTATTGCTGATGGTTGAATATCCAATGGTCTCCATGATGACTGCAAAAAAACATTAATATATAAAGAATGAAGTGCGTGAAGTCAGAGAATTAGAGAATCTCTTCACAAGTAATTTGTTTGAGTTGCCGTTGAATAGAAGGCATGAAGTTTTTGTGTCCGTGGGATTGTAACAGCGTTTTCCAGCCGTTTTGTCAACTTACATGTAGCGTTATGGCTTAAGATGTCGGCTTCGGAACAAAACACTGCGTATATTCCTGATAAATTCTGGTCTGCCCACTGGAATAGATCCAAGGGGGTTGTTATTTGATGATCAAGTGGTCTCTGCAAGCTTTCACGCATGGCATTCCTCTTACGAGTACCACCCACCCCATCACACGGCCCCTTGCCGTGGGACTTGGCAAGAAAATGCCACTCTGCTGGGACACCTTTTTCCTTTGCATGATTAGCTAAATTTGCAAACTTGTTCCGGTTTTTATATTGCGCCGCGGACCCGTCTGAAAAATAGTACAGTCTGCACACGTCAATCTTGGACTTAATCCCCCACGTTTGATCAAAATATCTCTTCAGGATTAGTAGTTAGGCTCCAAAGCGTTTGGTGTGGTGGCCATCTTGGAATCCAATATGGCGGACATGTAACTTTTCTTAGGCAGTAGGCAGATGACATTCATGTCTGCTTGCGGAGATGGCAGTGCACTTGGCTTCTACATGACTTTGCAATGAGAAGTACTGTCTGCGTTGATGCTTAAGAGCTCATTATGTGTACTTTCAGTGACATTCCGAAAGTAAAAATCTTCATTCTTTATAATGTTTTTTTTGCAGTCATCATGGAGACCATTGGATATTCAACCATCAGCAATAAAACCACTCCGAATTAGAAGTGAACTTTACGGTGGCCCAAACATGCCATGTATATATTTTTATCCACATTAAAATATTCTGAACATATTTGTATTTTTCCTCTAATTTCCACCCGGGTGAAAATGTTTTACACCCGGGTGGAAATGTTTTCCACCCGGGTGGAAATGTAAGAAAAAATACAATAATGTTCAGAATTTTGTAATGCGGATAAAAATATATGCATGGCATGTATGGGCCACCGTAGAACTTTGATATTGCATTGTGTGCATCATGTATTTGTTGAAATTCCTGTTTTGGTAATTCGTCACACAAAGGAGTGAATTAAATGAATAATATTCATTATACATTGTTCCTTACATGTAGTCCTCATATGCGCTAAATGTACAAATTCGGTTCTCCCTCAGCCACATTTCATTTGCCCACAATGAAACTTTAGGGGCATCATTAGGGCTAGGTGTCCTAACTAAGGTANTTGTAATGCGGATAAAAATATATGCATGGCATGTATGGGCCACCGTAGAACTTTGATATTGCATTGTGTGCATCATGTATTTGTTGAAATTCCTGTTTTGGTAATTCGTCACACAAAGGAGTGAATTAAATGAATAATATTCATTATACATTGTTCCTTACATGTAGTCCTCATATGCGCTAAATGTACAAATTCGGTTCTCCCTCAGCCACATTTCATTTGCCCACAATGAAACTTTAGGGGCATCATTAGGGCTAGGTGTCCTAACTAAGGTATGATTTTCCCGAAAATCGAGGTATATACTTTTGTGATATTTTTGGTCAAAGGTCAATGTCACGTGACTTGACCTATATATCTCACACTAGTCCCGACATCATCGAGTTGCATATCATTGGAAAGGAAATCCTCTCCTCTATCCCACGGTACCAGAATTTCTTCAATACGTTGAGTTTCAAGAGAGATATTAGCAGTTTTCTGTCACAAGGTCAATTTATTAGCCTAATCCCATGAAAATTTCAAATTGCTCCAACATCTCTGAAAATGCTGGCGCGGAGCCAAAAATTTCACTGTGGAGTTTTCTCAGGTAGACCCCCCCCCCAACAGGCCAAATATTGGGCGATTTCAAGGGGGTCGGGCAAAAAAGTGTGTTGGATTCATATGGAATGACNTAAATTTAAAAAAAATACTTCTCCGCATCGTCGTGAAGTTGAGAACATTTAAAAAAAAATATGTCTACAAAATTTGACCAACAGGAAGACGATCACCATACAGAGTGGTGCCTGAAGATTATGATATACCTGAAATGTCGGAGCAAATGATTATTAACGAAGAAAGAGTAAAGGTTTGCTGTGGGATTCGAACCTGCAACTGGTGAACCTGTGATCTGAAAGGAGAGAACGAGTGACTGTTAGTGAGCTAGGCTATTGGGGCGATCTGCTCGGACAACGATTTTATTTGCCCCTTATTCCAAATCTATTGACTTGCCTTCGCTGTGACTCACAATAGGCCAAAGGCCTTTCAGACCTGAACAATGGTTGGACGGTGATTTACGGGCGGACAACCGTTGACACTACTGTTGTAACGTTACAGAGTGTCCGTATAATTCATAGTCCGGAGGACTGGGAATGACGGCCTTCGGCCGTCATTCCCAGTCCGCCGGACTCTGGCTAACAGGGTACATTCATTAACGTTACACCGGATCGTCTAGTCTCAGGCGAGCCGGTGCGCAGGTGGTGACAAAAACGAAGGCGCCAGGCTGTAACACGTTGCAGCCGCCTGAGGCTAGAATAATCCGTCGGGTCAATGATGGGCGAGTTGGAGTCGGTAACAACATGAACATGCTTTACTTCGCTATCAGTGGCAGCTAGTTCAGAAGACACTTGCAACACATCTTGACTGGGCCAAGCGTCCGAACCAGACCACAGAAATTCTGGACCTCGAAACCATCTATGTTCAAGATTCAGGTCATTCACATGCAAACCACGAGTGCAATCATCTGCTGGGTTTTAATGGCCTGGCACGAAGTGCCATTGATCAGGATCACTTTCTTGTCTTATTTCCGATACTCTATTCGCTACAAACGTCTTGAAACGTCTGGAGTCATTCCTGATGTACTGGTGCACTATCATGGAATCCGACCAGAAATGAACCGCCGTGAATTCATTACTCTATTCGCTACAAACGTCTTGAAACGTCTAGAGTCATTTCTTATGTACTGGTGCACTATCATGGAATCCGACCAGAAATGAACCGCTGTGAATTCAAAGCTCATCTCTAATCGATCAGTTCTTTGCAACCGCACCCCAAGCACAGCAGCCATGAGCTCAAGCCGTGGCAAGGTTAACACCGTTTGTAGGGCGTGACACGGGTCTTGGCAATGACAAAGGAATTATGAATTTCACCTGGTTCGTCTGATTCGGTCTGCATGTAACACACGGCGCCGTACGCCTGTTCTGAACTATCACAAAACACATGCAACACGTATGCCGCAGGAACGAAGTCAACTGGTCTATAACAGCGAGGAATCTTCACACTGGGCAAGTCCCTTAACTCGTTCAACCATTGAAACCATTCAGACAACTGTTCAGCCGGTATTTCGTCATCCCATTCATAACCTTTTTCCCACAGTATCTGCAAAAGAATCTTGACCCTGACAACAAAGGCAGCGCAGAAGCCCAAAGGATCGAAAACGCTGCTAACGGTACTGAGAATACCTCGCTTTGTCAATGGCTTGTCAATTTCAACGGTTGTGAATATGAAAACATCCTGCTTCATATCACAGGACAACCCGAGCGTTCTAGTCACTACCTTTGCATCCAGCTCAAGATCTAATACAGTGGCGACACCAGGTTGCTTCACTACAGCTTCAAGCAACTCCTGACAATTGGAGGCCCATGCTGTCAGCAAAAGACGCGCTTCGTGACAAAGCTGTATCAACTCCAGTGCAAGGGCGATCGTGTTGTGAATGTCATCAAGGGACCGAAGAAGGTCATCAACGTAAAAGCTTCGGTTAACTGTTTCAATCGCACCTGCACTGTAGTCGACCACCTGATCACGAGCAAGTCGCCGCAAACAATAGTTTGCACAGCATGGCGAGCACTTGGCGCCAAAAACATGGACCAACATCTTGTATTCGTCAGGTGGGCCAGGAGCGGTCACATCGTCTTTCCAGAGAAAGCGTAAAGCATCACTGTCAGCCTCAACTCAAGGTCCAGGATCAGCCGCGGGTCCCATGATCGTCCAGCCTAATTCCGTACGAACGGCCATTGGCAAGTTTTCTGGCCCGTCCCGCACTTCCAGCTGGGTCATAGCACGCTTGACATTGGCACCAATCAAAATCATAATTTGCTTCGGGTCAATGTCCGAAAGACAAAGGTCCTGTACGTGAGACCACTGGGCAGTACCAGCTGGGGTACGTGGAATGACCTGTCTTGGAATGTTAAAGGGAGAGTTGTATGTCAACGCGTCCTGAACTTTTATGGGAGACATTGAAGGTTCACAAGGATCACTCAACCAAAACGACACGCGATTTGCTGTTTGAGGGTTCTCATTTCGTTTGATGTTCCCAAGAGTGAGAGACACCGAAGGCCCTGTTAATCCTATGTCTTTCGCAAAGGAATGCCTTATCAACGTGGCTTGGCTTGCAGAATCCAGGAGTGCAAAGGTATCTACCGTGCGACCATTCGGGACATGCAACCTGACCGGCAATGTCTGCAAATCGACGGTCGTAGCGTCATTTCTTGTCGCACAGGCAGACGGCGATGCACCCTCGGGTTCCGAAACCTCGGACGTTTCAACACGGTTAAACGATTCGTGGAGAACAGGGGAGTGTCTCTGACCACAAGCATTAACGTCACACCTGAATTTTGATTGACAATCCTTTGATCTGTGAGACTTTTTGTGACAAAGGAAACATCTTCCCTCAGCACGAAACCACGAAAATTTTTCCTGGGGAGTTTTCTTAACAAATACTGGGCAGTCTATCAGCCAGTGATCCTTGGAACAAAACTGACAGCTTTTAACAAATGACCTTTTTCTAGTGGTCGTCAATGTGGATGCCTTAGTTGGTTTAGTTCATCTTTTTCCGAGGGGCACTTCTTGGCTCAGTGCTACCTCCACCAAATCTGAAGGCTTCCTCTTTTTCAGAGAGCCATCTATAAAACAACTCAACGTCGAGGTTACGCCCAGACTTGATGACAAACCTGCCCCAAGACTCGCGCATACTCATTGGCAGCTTTGACGTCAAATCGGAGAGCAAACCCTTGGCCTTCAAATCAGAAAAGTAACCCATGGCATTGAACATTTGAACCAACTGTGCAACGTGAGTAGCAAAGGTACCCAAATCTGACGAATCATGCATTTTAGGCAGTTCACGGACACGTTTGATATAGGCCTCGATGACCAGCTCAGGATTTCCATAGAGTTTCTGCAACTCTTGTAACGCCAAAGGATAATTCTCAGCATCGACAGCATGTAGCAATAAAGCAAACACTTTAGCTTTTGGTGCCTCTCCCAGAAAGGTTTTGAGATAGCCCAACCTTTGAGAGTTGGTGAGAAGAGAATTGTCATGGATCAAATTTTTGAACGAAAGGATGAATTCAGGCCAATCTACTGGGTCACCATTGAAGACCTTTACATCAAATTTGGGCAGACCGGGACTGGCACCATAAGCTACGTTGACTGACGGACGTTCAACTTCAGGAATGTTATTTATCCAGTCCTGTACATTCACTTTAGGCGTATGTTCAGTAGCTTGCAAATTATCTAGTTCACTTTCGAACTGTTGGATCCTTAAACTAAGCCTTGACTGCTTAAGTTCAGTCTCTAAATCACGTTTGTGGGCTTTCGCGTCAGTAGCAGGAACATCTGCATCAAGACTACCAGCTAACCAAGAGAGGTCGGTGAATCGGGTCACATGGGTGACAGAATCAGACTCATGACGGGAACCAGTTCGACTGGATCGTCGAGGAGTTGGCGCTAGCAACTCCTTCACTTCAGCAAGCTCTTCTCGTATTGCGTCCATCTCCCGTTCCTTCAAGGACGGTTTGAGCGGACGCCCATATCGACTTTTAGGAATCCAAGGATCGGGATCAGGATTCATTTGTACCGGTACCAAGAAGAGAATCAATATGCCATGGTAGGGGCGTCAAGATTCAAAACCACCTACCTGTCTCGACCAGTTCCGCTAGAACCCCCATATTCCGAAGCAATTGTCGACTATGTTGCCGGGAACCAATGACGGACTCGACACGAATATGTTCCTATTTCAAATTTATTTGGCAGATCAAAGGAGTAGGTTCCAGTTTCTATATGTACAACGGACGTCAGGGATGTCGGTCGACAATTTTGGCTCCCTAGGACATTATGGGNCATCACGATCGGCTCACAGAAGTCACGAGTTCCCCAATGAACCGGCCACGATGCATGAGTAAACCAGAACACAACAAACGACGAAACTTACACTTTAAAAGATCGTCAGGTGCTCTTAAGGCCAAGTCACGAGTTGCAGAGGCACAAACCGCAAACCTTGTGCCCTTCAAATATAACACTTAACCCTATGTGTCCCGAACACCAATCTTCAGTGTACGTGCCGACCCAAAATCTTTTGTGTCCACTGCGGGCATTGTTCAGCTTTGTCGCTGGTGCTTTGGTCACAAATGGCCGAACAGAGTTTACTCAAAGAGCAGGAATAGTGCAAATCTACATAACAAAGAAGTAACTGGGGAGTGGTATGGAAATTTTCAAATTTCCCAAACAAGGTTTCTCTTTTTTGGACACATACAGTAAAATCACCTGTTATTGGTGGTGCTTAGAATTCCTGTAGGGCCTGTGTGGCCGATGTGTCTGATTGGGTTGGATGAAATATGAGACAACAAGATTTGGCATCCACCATTTTGGTCTTTATTACCCGAGAGCCCCCACACAGGCACAAGACGAACTAAAATGACAGAATCATATGGAGCGCCAAGTAGGCCAAAGGTGCACAAACACTACAACCCCTCCCCTTTTTAGAAGAGAAGTCATCCTCTCAGATTGAACACAAAGATATGATCCAATGAAACCTTGGATATCTCAAATAACAGTTAGCTCTGCTCCACAAACACGACAGTCCAAGAGTCCTCATTTTCAAAATGTCCTTAGCAGAGCATATCAGAAATTACTAAGTTTCTTACCCTCAAACTAGGCTAAAGTCACACACATTACCACAAATGAAATCACAATAGTCTCCTGACCAGAAACAAACCAAATACTATGTCACCAGGACGGGTTAAATTATAACCTGAAACTTTTCATGAATTCCTCCACTCTAAAGCGAGCAGCCAACTGCAGCTCGAGTCCAAACTTTTACTCCTCCTAGTCACTCACTACTTGAATAAAAGTTCGAATAACAAGAGTTCAGAAAATGAAAGTCCAAATCACAAGAGTTCAGAAAACAAACTTTTAAACCCAATTTTAAAAACTTAGAAACAAGGGAACGTTAAGGCTAATTGGGGTGGACTACCCAAAAAGCAAATACCAAGGCCAAGGGATTATTCTGCCCTATAAATGGCCATAGCTCCTGCACATGAGACTACAGAATTCAGGTCATCACAAAATCCTTGAATTTTGCTGGCGGGTTAACGATCCTACCAGACCTAGTTTGTGTCTTTGGAGAAGATTCCTGTATCTCCGGTGCTGGCTCTATTTCCTCCACATCGCTATCAGCATCTGCATCCAGATCAATCTCATCCCCAACATTTCCATTCCGTTCTTCAAACTTCCTCAAATGTGCCGAATTCCTAACATATCGTTTTCCTTTCTCTGTTTCCACTACGATTCTACTGCCTGTCTTTCCAACAACAGTAAGCGGTTCCTCTGCATAGCGGGTACTAAGCTTATTTCGTTTTTGCTGCTGTATCAAAACTCGATTTCCAATCTCTAGGTTACTGTCCTTAGCGTGTCGTCTTCGGTCGGCATAATCCTTCCCCTTTTGTTTATGTTCAGCATCGCGATCACGTGCGGCTACTTCACGGTTGTTATCCTCACGAAATTCTGGTAATTTGGTGCGAATTTCCCGGTTAAACATCAACTTGGCTGGGGTTTCACCAGTCACTTCATGGGGTGTGGATCTATAACACAGGAGGGACTTCTGGAGTTCCTCCCTCCAATCTTTACCCTGAGCGTGCGCAATACGCATAGCTTTAAGCATAGTCCTATTTTGTCTCTCGATCTCCCCATTTGCCTGGGGCCATAGGGGTGGGCTCACCCTATGTTCTATTCCACACTCTTCCAGATATGATTCGAACTCCTCCGAAATCAAGTTTGCCCCGTTATCTGTCTTGAGTGATGACGGATATCCATAGCGCGCGAACATGACCTCCAAACACCGAATAAGATCTGTTGAGGTTGTGGTTTTCAGAATTTCCACTTCAAAATATCTGCTATAATAGTCCACCAAGGCAAAAATGTACTCTCCCTCCGGCATTGGGCCAAGCAGATCTGCTGCCGTGTCTTGCCATGGCATCGTAGGCATTTGAACGCGCTTCATCGGCTCGGGGCACGAAGGCTGGGCTACCAACTGACAACCAGGGCATGTTCTGCACTCCCTCTCAGCCTGCTTATCAATCCCGAGCCACCATACTTTCGCTCTCAGTCTCGATTTCGTTTTTACAATCCCAGGGTGTCCTTCATGGGCCAATTCCACAACACGAGATCGCAAAGCTTTTGGAACAACGATGCGACATCCCCGGAGAACCAATTTACCGACAGTACACAGCTCATTGCGAACACATTTATACTCAGTTGGACAGTCATCCCAGTTTTCAGATGCGATACACTGCCTTAGAATTTCCAGCTTCTCATCTGATGACGATTCACGTTCTATCTCCCTTGTGGAGAGAGCTTTCGGCGTCGCGATTTTCGCAATAAATCGAACATACTCCTCCCCGATATTTCTAACAACTTCCTCATTCCTAGTGTCCTTTATGAGTCGAGACAAAGCATCTGCTACCATCTCCTCTCCTGGGATATGCCTGACGGTAAAGTAATACGATTGTAATCGGAGTACCCAACGCTCTATGCGTGCACAAGGTTTTGACTTCTTCGAGTATATATAGATCAACGGCTTGTGGTCCGTGACGATTTCAAACTTGATTCCATACAGGTATGCATGAAATCTCTCACAGGCCCATACAATACCTAGAGCCTCGTTTTCCGTCTGTGAGTAGCGGCGTTCGACCCTAGTCAGACTTCTACTTGCATAGCAGATGGCTCGCTTCACATCCGACTGTTCCTGCACGAGTATTGCTCCCAGTCCTACAGGGCTAGCATCCACTATTATCTCAGTACTTGCACCCGTTTTGAAATGAGCAAATTTACCAACTCTGCCCAATTCATCCTTCAGAGTCTGAAATGCTTTTTCCTGTTCACTGCTCCATTCAAATTTCTCATCCTGCCTGGTCAGCCGGCGCAGTGGTTCCGCTATAGTGGCGAGATTTGGGATGAACCTCCCACTAAAATTTACAAGTCCTAAGAAACTCCGAACCTCAGACACAGAGGATGGATTTCCAGCCTCGGTCACAGCTTTAACCCTTTCAGCAGTAGGGGCGATACCACTTCCACTCATGTTGATCCCAAAGTACTCTAACTCTGGCAAACGGATTAAACACTTTGGCAAATTCACCGTCAGTCCATTCTTTCCTAAGGTCTCAATGACTTTAAGGAGACGCCTATCGTGCTCTGAGTTACCGTTACCATGTACGATCAAGTCATCCGAAATATTTTCAACACCCTCACACTCGGACAAGATCTGATGAATCACGTGTTGGAAAAGTTCTGGGGCACAACTGATGCCGAAATTCAAGCGTTTATAACGAAACAATCCCAAGTGACAAGTGAATGTCGTTATACTGCGTGAACTTTCCTCCAACTCCAGTTGGTGAAAACCAGATTTGAGGTCAATTTTGCTAAATACGGTACTCCCATTCAGACGTTGAATCACTTCCTCTACCGTAGGAATAGGGTGGCGCTCTCTAACAATAGCCTCGTTGGCCATACGCATGTCCACACAAATCCTGATATCCCCCGAGGGTTTAGGAACAATCACTAGAGGGGATACCCAAGGGGTGGGCCCCTCCACACGTTCGATAATATCGTCCTTTAACAATTCGTTAATTTTGTCCTCCACCTTATCGCGCATTGCGAAGGGTATCCGACGTGGACTCTGCGCCACCGGCTTTACATTAGGATCTACATGGATCCGCGCCTGGTAGTTCTTAAGCTTCCCGATTCCTTTACAAACTTCCGGAAACCGACGTTCGATGTCTTCTCTGAGATTTATTTCGCTGCCTAATGCGTTAACATCTAAGCCGACTCGAAGCACACCCAAGCTTTCTGCTGTGCTCTTACCAAGAAGGGATCGTCCCTTTCCCTGGAAAACAGTGAAATCTGCCTCCACACTACGGTCATTAACTTCCACAGTAGCATGAAATTTCCCAATCACACCTATTGGCTCCGACTGGCCATACGGGTACAGCCGTTTTGTAGTTGGCTCCGACACACGCTGCTTTTTCAAATACTTCCAAGTTTCACTATCCACAACGTTAGTAGCGGAGCCAGAATCGATCAAAACACGGATATAAACACCGCCGACTTTAACGTCAATCGTTCCATTATCCACTCCATTCCCATCTTCCAGTGCGAAAGCGTAATCGCTGTCATCTTCGTCGTCCGAATCAAGAACATTCAGTTTTCCACGTTTTTTTCCCTTTGAACCGAATTTCTTGCCTTTTTTTCCGTGACCACCGGGTTTCCCGCTTCGTTTCTCGTTAGCGTCAACTTGTTTGTTGCCCGGATCCTTACGTTTCGTTCTGCAAACAGGCGCGAAATGCCCCACAAGTCCACACTTCGTACAAGTGGCGCCATGGGCCGGGCAGTCAGCATCTTTAGGAAAATGTCCCTCTCTACCACACCTGTAGCAGGTTTTACCACCTTTAGTTGCTGGTTTGGGCTTAGGCACTTTCCTATCACCACCAGTGTCCGACATCTGATTCACCTGATTCGAAGAAGCCTCCATTTGCTTCGATTGTTGATCAACGGCTTCCATCGCCCGTGCTGTATCTAACGTCGATTGTAAAATCAGGTCTGCCCCTTTCTGCAACAGCTTTCGACGTAAATGTGACGATTTACACGTATCAATGACTTGGTCTCTGAGTTGCTCATTCACCTGCTCAGCATCACCGAACTCGCAATTTAATGCTTGCTTCTTCAGTCGTGCAACGTACTGATCGACAGTTTCTTGGCTCTCCTGTCTCATGGACCTGAAGACATGTCTCTCATATGGAATGTTCAGCTTTGGTGCAAAATACGCATCCAAGTTCCGCATAGCCTGCTTGTACACATCATCTGTCTCCCCTTCGAAAGATGCCACGAACGGTTTATCTTCTAGGGTATCAAACACATCCTGTACATCCATACCAGCAGAATGGAGTAATAGGGCTTTCTTCTGCGTATCCAGTGTCACACCCTTACCGTCGACGTAGAACTGGAAGGCCTTCTTCCAACGCTTCCAGCGTGGCCCCACGCTACATGCATCACCATTACAATCAAACTGGGGCAAGGGGGCGACTTCAACATTGACAGCCATTTTCACACATAAACGTTTCTTTGGTTACCAAACTGATACAACGTATTGAAACTATATCTCTTTGTATCTGTATATTCTTTATCCTCGTCGCCACTTTGTGGCCGATGTGTCTGATTGGGTTGGATGAAATATGAGACAACAAGATTTGGCATCCACCATTTTGGTCTTTATTACCCGAGAGCCCCCACACAGGCACAAGACGAACTAAAATGACAGAATCATATGGAGCGCCAAGTAGGCCAAAGGTGCACAAACACTACAGCCTGGTTTTGAAGGTATTTGAGGGCCAGAATGGGGGTATTATGTGATTAACACAATTTAATCAGACACAAAACGTCTATGACAGGTGTTGATTTCAAGATCAGAATTTTTCTTTGGTACTCTTATTATGCCTAGTATTCTTGTTTGTCACAATGTGTGCACTGTGATCACATTTCAGTACCAACCACATTCCACGAACTTTCTTCACAGTTCAGCAGTTCCAAAGAAGTACCTATGCTGATACATAGTCGGCTATTAACCACCCCCATTCTGGCCCTCAAATACCTTCAAAACCAGGGCCTAGAGACATTCTGAGCACCACCAATAACAGGCGGTGATTTTACTGTATATTTGAAAAATTTCTTTTGGATGTTATTGTCAAATCTGCACCGTTAGCAAAAACAGTACAGAAAATATTTTACAGAATCGTGCTGTCATTCATAAATACTCTAAAAATTTCTGTTAGTGAATAACGGGTTTCGTGAAATATTGATTGTAAAATGACGGAGCTTCTGTAGTTTAACGTTTGTTTCTTAATTTTAACAATAACTTTACGGGCTACTACAGTGAAACCCCTTTAAGTGGACCACGCGTGGGACCGGGTCAAACTGGTCCACATAGAGGGGTGGTCCACATAAAGGGGGTTGGCATTTTCGAAATATTTGAGCCCTACGGTGACACTACCACTTTCACCACAAATGGATCCCATGTTGATGTTTAATTGCTCCTTCGATGTGAGTGAGTCATTCAGTGTTGATTAGCTTGACTGAGTTTTTGTCTAGCTTACACCAAAGGTGTTAATTGTTTGTTTATTCCTGGGACCAACAAAAAGCCTATGGTGTGAAATCTAGCTTTTCCATGTGTTTGGTGTAACCATGGACCACGCAAATATCTAGATTTTGCATCTTCTGGTCCACATAGAGGGGTCACCATGCACTTTGGGACCCTACTTTTGGTGGTCCAGGTCGAGGTAGAGGGGTGGTCCTTGAAGGATTTATTTGGGACCGACAAAAATCGATCCACATAGAGGGGTGGTCCACATAGAGGGATGGTCCACATGAGGGGTTTCACTGTACTTGCACTTACGGGTATTCGAAAACCCTGGATACTGGAGACTGGAGAGTGGACAATGGAGAGTGTCATTGTTCTCTGCCACCTGGGTCAACAGCGCACATCGCATCTAAGATATTTCGGTAACAGGTAAAACTCCAGAAGTGGAGTACAGAAGGCAGTGCTGTTCTGACCATAGGCCTTTTTTGGCCCTGATGTTGATTGTTTGAGAAAAATGTTCTTCGCACTTGTTGGAGAAAAATAAATTGAAATTGAAACAGGGTGCCTACAGTGTGGCCCAGACTTTTTCACATCAAACTATATGGAAACAGCATCTCATAGACTAAAATGCAGTTCGTACGATACCGGTCCCAATTAAGGGCATGGGGACAATCTACGTGGAGATTTTAATTGGGCTTCAATGGGAAAACCTGGGCTTTCTGGCACATTTTACAGACAGGGCTGGGCATAGGCCTATCAGAAGTTGGACGAGCCATGAAGAAATGATTAATGTGGGATCCATCAGAAACAGGCATAGGGATTCTAATTGTGCCATAGGGGGATTGGATGTCAAATTGAGAGGGAGCATTGCGTCCTGGTTGAGGGTATTCGAAACCCCTGTTGTTAAGGTAGGCTCGTCGCCAGTGCTGTATGTGAATCCAGGTGGCGGAGAGCAATGATGCTCTCCTTTGTCCACTCTCCAGTCTCCAGTGTCCAGGGTTTTCGAATACCCTGCAGTTACTGTCATTTTACAGACTCAATATTTTTTCACAGATTCGGTTGTCTCAGGAAGTTAGAGAACCCTTGATCATTTGTAATGTACTACTAGGTATCTTGCAGCTAAGCGACGTAACGGACGAAAATTACTTATGCGGCGACGTATAGTACGATATTCTCCAACGAAATGTCTCCATACTACAGTCTTACACTATTAAATGCCCCTACCGCCAATCTACCCCACGCTTGGAGAATGATTTTCGTCACCACCCCTTCGGCATAATGTAATAAGGTCAGTCAGTCTATTGGCCAAGATCTAATTCATGCATGGCGCTACTCAGTCAGCTCGATAGGGGTGCCAGGGAGATTACGTACATGTTTTATGACCATACTCAGCGTTTGTAGATTGTATTCATGTGTTTGCTGCATCATCAAAACGGCTGAGAGAAGAGTAAGACGGCCAATGACACAGCCTGAAAAGGACGCCATCAGAAATGCCTGGCACATTCACCGGAATAATTACCATCGCGTCCTTGCGCATGTCCGAGGAGACTTGCCTGCCCAGATATTGCGAGATACTTATGATGGCCGCACTGCATGAAGCACTTCGTCGCAGAATAAGAGATTTTGTGCGGAGGGAATTAATTGAGTAAAATTTTTGAAACTTTCTTGATATTGCAACTTTTGTTTCATGAGTATCGATTTTTGCCAAGCTACATATGCCGATCCAAAACAAACATCATTTCTTAATTTGTCACACGGGGGCGCGCAAAGCATGACGGTTGATGCCTGTCGACAAGACTATTTGCCTGCCTTATGTAATAATGGGGTCTGAAACGAATGGTTTCGCCGACTTTGTTGGTCATTACTAACAGGAGCGATCGCCTGGACANGATAAACAGCCCCGGGAAACAGCCATGCAAATGATGTATTTCGTGACGCGGCGCACCTGTCTTTTCTGACGTGACGTGACGGCGTTGCCGATGACGCGGCGGCGGGCTGATTACGGGAGGTGCAGAATCGTGACGTTGCGTCACACTTCCAACGACGCTACAACGTCCATAGGCACAAACCGGAAGTCAGTTTTCGGTCCTGGTGATCGAATTCGATGGACTACACTAAATTTACTTTTTTAAATTGCTTTTTAATTTTAATTAAAATTTTCGCAATTTTCATTCACTCGCACACACACGTAACCATTAGATAGCGACTTCGGATCAATTTTTGTTTTCCATCAAATCCTGTAACATTATACATCAAAATGAAGCTCTTTTTGAGCCATAAACAAATGTGAAAACCGTTTTTGAAAATTCTCACTATTAAAAAAGTTATGGCTGTTTTTAGGAGGCATGTTTCAGGAAAAATTCTGCCAAATTTCCAATTTTCAAATTCAAGTTGAAAAATTCAAATATTCCCATTATTTTGTGACTCTTTGTTGAGAAATGTTATTACCAGACACATAAAACCTCATGAACTGGAAAATCAGGATATTAATACCTGGCAGTGTGCCAGCAGAGGGCTGGCAATGCACAGTGTCTATGTACATGGCATGTGTGTACAATCATGACAATCACCATCATCATGTGATCACCCAAATACAGGCCGTTTTGTCACATATAACCCCATACTAACCTGACGAGATCAACAAATAACCACTAGAAAGACGTAGAATACTAATTTTATGCAAGTTGTTCCTTAATATCCAATGAAACACCCGAAAATAAAGGAAAGTCTAGGTTGGCAACCACTACTGTCAAACCCACGTGCATTTGTTTACAAATGAGAGGAACTTCCGCCGGAAGTACCCAGACATGGTTTTTATCGGCCCCTTGCGCCACTATGGGCGAAGATGCAATGGGTCAACTGTGGTATCAAAATGAAGAGAAAATTCTCCAGAACACGTTACGAGTGGTAGAACTTGGTAAAAATCAACTTTTTTCCGATGAGACAGGTTTGAATAGGGCGACGTACGTCTGGCCGAGTCTTACGAAAAGTTTCGAATTTTTTTTTCGAAAGTGACTGTCGATTCTGTTTGTAAAACTTGTTATACATATTAATTAGTCATAATTGGCATAAATTATCAATCAATATTTCTTAATTGGCGAAATCTCGCGAGAGATGCACACAGGGGCAGACGCCAAATCGGTGCATGGACAACATTTTATATCCATCGTGCACAAACCTATACTTCGCCATCATTGCAAAATAGGCACATAAATAACTACAAGAATAATTAAAATAACGTTTCATTGCATTATTTGTCCAATAAATTTGATAACGGGTGAATGCCAGGGCAAAATGTTTGTGCTATTTTTGTACACTGGCAGAATACAATCCAAGATGGCGGCCATACCTCCGAAGTCGCTACATTAGACTCACTTCGTGAGCCGCTTCGCGGCTCACTGCGTGAGTTATAACGAAACGATGACGGTGTTCCACATCTGCTGTCTGCGTGCTGCGCATTGGCGCCGCTACGCGGCGTTCCGGGAACGTTGCGTCAAGGATGGTGGTGCTAGATACATATGATATGTGCTGATACTGTAAATCACATACATTGTCATTGGCCCCTTTCATTGTGTCCTGAGACTTGAAGTATGACAGAAATCACCTTGCAGGAAGTTGTGATTATGGTATGATTGTGACAGTCTCTCATCATGTCTTGCTTCTTTGGCAAATTACTTTTTAACAGCATCAAGTCCTAGGACACTTAATATCAAGATGGATCTTTTCGTGCCTTTGATTTAGACATACTGTAAAGAGAAAAGGAAAATGGTTTTGAGTATGAGGCAAAAAGTATCAGTAAGTTAGCATATGGCTTTCTTTGACATGTACACACAGAGTACAGATGTATTGGCACTCTGACGTTCTTTCATCAAAGTCTTTTAGTGGTGGTATGCATCAAGAGCAAAACGGTGTGAGGAAACTCTAAAACAGACTAAGTGCTTTAAGCAAATTACAGTAAAACGGCCGTATAGTGAACACCCTTGGGACCGGAAAAAATGTCCACTATATTGTGGTGTTCACTATGAGGAGGGCCCGGGACGGGTGGTGCGTGCGAAAGAACAACGCAACTCTCACATACTTTATGAATGTCCATTATACCAAAAGCTTCAGGGTAAGGGTGAGGATTTTTCTTTTTTTTCTGACTCAGAAAGGCGGGCCCTACCCCTGTAAAAGCCGCAATACGGCTACGCCAGGCATGCCAGGGGAGGAGCCGCATTCATCATTCATAGCCCTGTAGGCCCTAGGCCTAGCGCGCTAGGCATTTTTTCTCTTTGGCATCTTTTTTTCTCTTTGACAATGTTTGACCATGTTGACACTGCACAGTCAGTCAGTCAGTCAGAGTGCCGAGTGCCTAGGCTCAGAGGCCAATATAGGCCTAGACCTACACATCATGACATTGCAAGCAGGCATGAATGAAGCCATCCCACCTACCTATGTCCATGATGATGACCATTCCATGATGCACATGACATGCATAGGCCTAATCACTAATGATGCATGCTGCCATGCACATGTGCATGCATGGAATGATGACAGGCCGCCGATGGTGATCAGCGCCGCAAATCACAAATTAACCATGTCAACAAAGTTCATTGTCATATCAATTATCATAAAAAAGTATATACCCGCGAAGATCTACTTCAATTTGGTAATTTCACCATAAAACGAAGAGGAATCAACTCACCGGTTTGCGTAGCACATGTATGAGCAACCAATGCGCATGCTCCGTACGTCTCGGTCACCAATCGGAACGTCTCGCCTCCGCCACTCTCCAGAAGATGTTGGCATGGTTGTACCGTGTTTGCCAGCGTGTTGCTGCACTTGTGCGACGAAGCTGTCTGGCCTCTACGTTGGAGAGTGGTGTGTTCTCCACGGCGCTTTCAGTGGTTTAGTTACACTGGTTACCTGACGCCGTCAGCATGGTCAGTGGTACGTCATGAGATTTTTATGTTAATGAGCGCCGTGTGCCAATCTGAGGCCTCTGAAACGGCTGGAACCACAAGATTCTTGTGCTCATTGATTTTACAAATCATTTGATAAAGCAATCATACCGAAATTAGAATTTGTTCCAGTATTTGTAAAAATACTACTATTTTAACATTCCGTTGGCGAACAAATGTTTTATTAGGGAATAAAATACGAACTCTTTCGAATCCCTACGCAATTGGTTGTGCACGGTCAGAAATCCATCCGCCGTCAGCAATGTATTTTGCACTGTGCAAAAGTAGTACCGGCGTAGCCGTTTCCAGAGTTTAATCTGAACTCTCGGTACGAGATTGCGGCTAATGCATGTAATGGCTGCGAAGACGGGAGGTAGGCCTACGATAATACCCCAACAAATTTCATCACAATTTCACTGTTTCTTGTGGTCGAATCACCCCAACAATCAATAGGATTCTGTGTAATATGCATATGAACCATTTGTGAGAGTTCCGCCGCGTTTCAGGTCGAACTTCTTCAGTTATCCAGGCGAAACCACAGATTGGATGGAGAGAGAGAAATTCAGTAAAAACAAGGAAGACCGCCCCATTGATGGGGGGCATCATAGCCCACTGCCTCAATAGGCGTCACGCACGGGTAGTTCTTGTGAAATGAAAGTGACATCCTGGTTCTGATCATTTTCCCAAACGAAAGGCGTCCATTGTATAGGACCTGATTATCATGTGCTGCCCCCTATCTTAGCTATGATCCTCAATGTCAAGGAGTGATAGGAGACGTGGAATTGCCTAACTTGATCACAGTCCATTTTGAAACGTGTTCAAATGGCGCTAAATGGTTAACCAGATGCTTCCCGTTGCTAGTGCATTCTTAGAAAAGAGCATAGTGAGTGATTCACTTAAAACCGTCGGGTTTCTTTCTGACTTCAGGTTGTGATCGACACCTGTTTCTAAGCGCGTTTTTTAGAGAATTAACTCGATGCCAAAATCAAACATTCACCTGTACTGATGGATCTCTCTCCGTGCAGTGGATATGGAGTATGGACTCATGAAGCATCACATGACAGTATGTGCATTGAACCCCTTGCAGCTACACTGTAAAAAATGGAATACATGTAGTCCCCGCGGGTAAATTTTACCAATGCCATCGGCAATTTCGATTTTACCACAGAAAAGGGTAATATTTGCTCAAAAGCGCCGGACATTACCTATCCGTGGGTATTCTGTGGCGCCTTCCTTATTTACCTACGGAAATATAGGTAGTAAGCTTGTCCCCAGTTTTACCCACGGTTCCAGGTAAACATTACCTCCAATAATAAGGAAGGCGCCTGAGAATACCCACGGATAGGTAATATCATTTGCTATTGTCCGGCGCTTTTGCGCAAATATTACCCTTTTCTGTGGTAAAATCGAAATTGCCGATGGCATTGGTAAAATTTACCCGCGGGGACTATTCCATTTTTTACAGTGTAGTATATGGCATGGATGATTTCATTTATGCCCTTGTGGTTGGTGGGTTGGCTTCGACGCTAGAAGTTAAAGCTGACCTATTTCCATTACCCTACCACCTAGAGCGACAGAAAGATACCTGTGGCACCACAGCGCGGCAGGTAGATTACAGCTGAACTGCACCGCGAACAAAAAGCCCCCACGCGACGAGCAAGAGAATTGCAAACGCCCTGCAAACACCTCAAACGAGGGCTCAGAACATGATAGACCCCACGAGGCCAGGAGGGCGCCACTTTATTTGCCTTCAGGCAACAGAGCTGTCAACATCTCCGGATACCTCTTACACTACTCAAAGAAAAAAAATTGTAGTCATTCAGACGGGATTCGAACCGCAAGCGCCAACGAGATGTTATGCGGAAACGCCATATTGGAAATCTCCAAAACCACTGCGCGAGACTATAATCTGTACAAAACAGCGATGTCAGTTGGAAACCAAAAATAATTCTTTGGAGTCCCTGCATTTGATATGATAGCGAACCTGTTGCCTGTGCAAGCTTCTTAATCCTCTGAAAGGCTAATAATGTCCTCATTCCGCTCACAGTGATTTACAATGTTAGGTAGCCAGTAAATCTGGCATGTAATATATTTTGGTTATCACCCACTAAATGGGGTATTTACAGTGTATTTGCCTTTAAAGTTGTGCATTGAGACGGCAGTCAAATTGAATGAAGTCCCGTCGCGAAGTGCGCCCGATTCATTCGTTTGGAAAATTGAATTTTGAACGGGAGCACGAGGGAATTTGTCAAATTATTTGCTGATGGATTAGCCGGCACTTCAAAGTGGCGCCTATCGATCATGTTCGGAGAAGGCCATAGCGATGTGCAAAAATGCAATCCCATATAGGTTCTTGCAGATTCTCGTGACATTTTGACGAGTGAGACAGAAATGCTATTCTATTGTCAAAGCGTAAGCCTGTTGTGCACAGCTTAACTGGTAATGTATCCTGGAAGGAGTGTGGGATGGTTGAACAAGCGCTACTTCAATGGAAATCTATCGAAAAAGGAATACATGTATATCAAATCAAGATCTGAAGAATATGATCGTTAGCCTTAACCAGGAGGTAATAATCGTTCACCACTGAGCCAAATACATGTACATTGTACCCATCTAGAAGTAAATGTCTGTGTCATTCTAAATGCAAAAAAACGTATTCAAAATTGATATGCCTGTCTTAAGTTGCCTGAACTTGTTTGTAGTCAAAATGCAAGATACGGCACTGACATTTGGAAGCGTATCACATCCCAAAAGGGGCACGGCCGGAAATATGGCAGCGTACGTTATTGACTGAGGATATTCCCTTTGAGGGAGATATATGTATGATTGCCCATCAGCTACATAACGTACCATGTCACGTCATCATGGTATCAATAGCCGACAGGGCAGGAAACGTTCCGACTTCCGTTACAACCGTTATGATCTCAACTCGGATGTGCCGATAGCTATATGTACGTAATAAATGACTTCACACTGTGTTTGTTCGAGTCTCGGATCGTCGGCTGTTATCGCAGCCACGGAGGCCGACATCGTCAACACAAGGAAGATCTCGCAATGATAACAGAAGACTCGAGCACCGAGCCACAAGCAGGGGCGACAAGGAAAGCCGTCAGCCAACTCACAGACCCGGTGTAACGTCGATCAGTGTTCCCCGTATTTCTGTGTTTTTCTTATTGTTTCCCTCCTGACGGATTAAGCGGCAACTAACCCAACAATAACCATTCTAGGCCGCGTCTATTGTTGGGGAACACTGAGCTACAGAAACACTCACCGGCGTTACACCTGTGTAGCAGTAAATAGTGTCCCATGTAAAAAGTGTCCACTTCTATTGTTCAATGACGGATTAAGCGGCATGGGTATAGAAACCAATTGTCAGAGATTAGAATGTAACAACAGGATCTTTTGTTCCCCGGACAGTTTTTTCCTAGGACGTTCTTTCCCTTCACACCTGGATCACAGAGGCATCTCAACATTGCGCATGCGTCATCTTGTTGAATCACGAAGCAACGAGATGAAATGGCAAGTAATAATAACGGATTTCTGATGTGAACGGCATATCTTGACGGACTCGAACCCACGGACCCTCGCATAAGGCATAAGTCGCCAGCACTCATCAGCAGCACGCCTTACTACATGTAGGTCAAACTCCCACCTTCACGTTTTTTTTCATGGAAAGCGCTGAGCAAATTGGCGCAGGAAAATGAAAGGTCTCATAAAGTTACAATTGTCTGGGCATTTGGGGGATTTTTTTCAACAGCTTAATGCCCAAACCATTTTTAGAAACTAATAAATAAGTCACCATGACGGATATTGGCCTATATAGGCCTACTCGATCAATAGATGTTTCAACAACGACACAAACAAGCTAGGCAATACTAGACTATTCTAGGCACATCTCATCCATTATCCAGAATATGTTTTCTAGGTAGATTTATAGCAATATTCTGATTTCATAAAGGCTTTTGTCGGTAGGCCTAAATCGCCATTTTTTGCTGTTGTTGACTGTCATTTATGTAAATACATGTATTAAACGTGCCGCTTTCACAACGTTTATAGTTTGCTTACTGCGTAGAAGACTCGTGGGTCTTGCGCATTATTATTATAGCCCTATATACAGCTCTGGAAAAAAATATTAGACCACGTACCTCTGGTTGACTTACTCATTTTTCTCCAAAATATGTAGACCCTACAGCAAAGTCCCCATCATTCTGCAAACAATATTAATTTGTTGAGTTGGTTTAATTGCTCAACCTTTACCAGAGGCATAAGGGTAAATAGGGGGGTTTGTGGGACGTATATGTACTAAAGGGAAATAACAGAGGTGGTCTGATAATTTTTTCCACAGTTCCAAAGCTACATATATTGAAGTATTCAGAAATAAACAATAGCACACCGCCCAGTTTCTATTTTTACCAGCAAAGGTCGGACAAATATTAGATAACGGCTAGTCTTTACTGAGTGACCACATTGTTGAAGGTAAAACAGGACAAAAGCAGGGTCGGACAAACACAATGAAATTAACATGTCCGACGTCACTCGGGTGGTTCGCTATTGGCAACTCTTGAGTGCATCCTTTGCTTTATTCCTTTGTCAATTTCAGTTGGGAGCTGAGAAACAATAGGCCTCCTGTCTCAATGTAGCACTGAACCAAGGGCTTCCCGTACACGAGTCTACGGATCTGTCACTACGCCTACAGCGTTTCCACATATACGAAATGCTCGTAGATTGAAGCAAATTGGACATAACCGGTGGTTGGTGATCAACAAGAAAATTGATACCTTCGGCAGAACACGCCGCCATTGTCGAATATATCACAATGTTTGCCCGCCGGACGGTATACATCCTCTGTATTATGATTGTGTGTACTCATTGCTCTGGGCCAATAATGTCTGGCTGGGCCACCCGGGCCTTTCGTTTTGGTTGCAGAGACATGACCATTCGAATGTAAAAAAGTTACCTTCATGTATATCACCTGTATATTACATGTATTACCACATGTATCCACCTATTATTCTGTTCTGTAGCTTGTTAGATTATACACATGCACTCCCTTTTACTATGCACGCTAGCATTCAGGGTACAGTACCCAAGACAGATCCCTGGATGCTTTTTCCCTCTTTTCTATACTTTTCAAGGTACAAAAAGCACAAAATTGACACACTAAATGATAATAAACAAGAAGTCAATCTCCAGAATTCATACTTTGTTTTCTATACTTTTATTGTGTTTTTCGACCGATGTAATGTAATGTTATAAAGTTGCAATAAACTAATTTGTAATTTGTAATTTGTATACACCCTTCCTACACTATGCATAATATGACGCTGACGTATAGAATGAGGAAATTCTAAGCGTTCAAGTGGCCAGACAAAAGAATACAGTCACAGCTGACCGCAATTCTTGAATTCCTTTGATGACGTCAAAGGGGAAATGTTAGTTCCAACATTTGCCACTGATTTATAGGAAGGATCTTTTGGACCTTTCCTTTTGATCTTCAGTTCCTGTCACACCTGTCATGCCTGGACTTCTGTGGATCGCCAAAGCACGAGGTGTTTTTGTGTACATCCTTTAGCACCAGCCGCAGGACGTCTGACGTAGAATAATGATAGAGAGATATAAAGTTTCCAGTACATGTCTCTACCACTATAATGATCCTATACACGGTCTAATTAGGCCCATAAGACGACGACTACCACCGGAGACAGCGGTTTGAAGGTGATCAGGATGTTGGTTTCGTTTGCAAGGCGAGAACCAAATTAGCCGTGGAATTATTTCCTGGGTGGCCTCATTGTCTTTGATTAGCTTGTCCGATCGATCGAGAGACCGGGGAGAGATTTTGAATGTCACCCAGCTGTATTGCCTTTCTCAGCACTGGTTGCTATGTATGTACATGTATTTTCTCTTCTCTATACAGTATACATGTTCTTGTTATGCACGTTTATTCTGTAATCAGATGAGAAATTGAGAACAGTTCAGCTGCGTTTTTGTGAATTTTGTGATGATAACCGCATTGGTGACGAATTCCACTTTATACTCGAATGTACCGGTATAAGTGAAACTAGGCGAAAACATACACCACGCTATTTTTACGCCCACCCCAGTAATGCTAAGTTCGATTTACTCTTTGAAAAACAAGAAGTAAACCTTGCAAAAATGCTACTTGCATGTAAACGTCTATGATACATGTTGCTATTGCCTGTACAAACAAATATTGTAAAGCCATCTTGATGTATTATTTGAAATGTGAAAGACAATCTTCACTGTACCATCTTGGTTGATTGTGGATAAAGAGAAACCGAAATTGAAAGTTACACAATAGACCTTTCCAACAAAGATGGCGGTATCAAAGTTCTCACCATATGACGTCAGAAGTTTAATACCTTTCACTGGCCGCTGGCACGCTAGGCTACTCCTCTATTTCCATGAAGACAAGTTTTGATTGTTGTGAGACCATTTTTATATGTTAAAGTATATGTCTGTACGTATGTGTGTGAAATATCAAGTCTCCCTTTGAACTCACAGGAATGAATGACTCAACGTCCCGCCCGACGCGGTATTTATACTTTTCTGACGTACCCACAATGCACCGTAAAACCCCAAATTGACCAATCACGACGCTCGATTTGCCCAGTTTTTACAGGCCTAGAACACGGACCTCAAATTCAACACGCTATAACTTGAGAACCACAACAGATATCGAAAAACCCCACGGTCAAAATTTAGATAATATACTCAAGAATCATTCACAAAAGTTTGGTCGCAAAATATAAAGATTAACCCCAGTGGCCTAGACATTTACGGAGAGGGACCTGCCCGAGGCGGTACCAAAAATGAAACAATCGAGTTCGCACCTGACAACGGTTACCAATAGTTACCTGGTTACGGCACTGTAGGCCAAGGGTTACCGCGAACAAAGTAAGTTTTCCGTAATTTTGCAAATTTATCAAAGGTAAACCATTATACCATTAGAAAGCTGAGATTTTCTACTTTCATACACGTAAGTATCATAACCAGATTAATTTTTGGGATTTAGTAATTGACAAGTGAAACACAAAAGATTTATCGTAAACAGCGCAATGCACGGTATCCAAGATGGAGGACCACTCGATTCCAAAAGATTCCACAAAGTTTCGCAAATTATGATGAGTAGATGACGGACTAAATCTTATGAACGATAAATGTTGAAAGCTAAAAGGTTCCAGAATTAAATGACACCAGTAGCGGTGAAATATATGAAGTAGTTCCAGAAATATCAACTTGAGAAGTCGCAAAGCGAGGATCGAGAAGTAGGTCAACGACACACGGGCCTAGTACATCAATGTACAGCGGACTGATTTTAGCATTACGTCATAGCGCAATACAAATACACTACGATAGTACA
>NMRB01002648.1:85006-95552 GCA_002633025.1 Notospermus geniculatus
TGGTCGAGCTGGATACGGATCCATCATTTCTGCCTGAACCAAACAAAAAAAAGAAGTGGTGGTGACGGATACGGATCCATCGTACCAGCCAGAGGAAAACGAAAAAAAAACTGAGGGAAATTAATATTTAACTTCATCACTTCAGAATAAAACAGTCTTCAAAAACCATCGTAAGTTAACTTTTTTGAAACTATCTAACCTTTCAGGCCTGGAATCAAATATTGGCTATATGATGGTACCACTTGATTTTGCAGTGATTGAGTGGTTTTCTTGGAATCGTGTCCCAATTGAGTGTGGAAGAAGATAGAAATAAAAATTTCCTACCTATAAAATTATAAATTATAAATGCCGAATGGATGAATGTCGTCCTGGGTGACCCTAAATGTCACCAAGGATAAAACTGGGTGACCCTAAACGTCCCCCAGGACATGGCTGGGTGACGTTTAGACCCTATAAAATGTCACCCAGTTTGAAAATCGCGCCATTTTAAAACCTGCCGCCGAGGTTGGTGATTGATGCTAGTGGAACGTCTGTCAAGTAGCGGTAGCGAAATCATGAACAAACGTGAGTGACGTTTTTGCATCATAAAATCAGAATGAAACATGGATCTCGCGTCATCGTCTGATGAGGAAGACCAAGGGCGGCCATGATCTGATGATGTGGAGATGTCAGAATTCGTTTTCAGCTACACGGAGAGCGTACCACTTAATTACCTCGGCGGCAGGTTTTAAAATGGGGCGATTTTCAATCTGGGTGACGTTTAGGGTCTAAACGTCGCCCAGCCATGTCCTGGGTGACGTTTAGGGTCACCCAGTTTTATCCTGGGTGACATTTAGGGTCACCCAGGACGACATTCACCCATTCGGCATAATGATACTAGTGCGTTCATCTCTGTCGAATATTTATAATGTTCGTCCAATGTTTACAAATTTACTTTGTTAGGTTACCAGGGACGAATAGTAAGCTTGGTTCGGGTCAGGAAGTTTTCAAAGAATATCTGCCTTACATGTAAATGACATGAATGATATCGTTAACATTCTTATACGCACTGATATCATGAATGGTGCTGGCTAACCCCTTAATTCACTGCAGGACAATAACAGACTATTGAAAATTTATTCGTCTTTGACAGGATAGGTTCAGTTCTTGGCACTCCTGTTCCCTTCTGCAGTAGGTACGCCATTTGCCCAATAGTGTCTATATACAGGGTGTTTCAGAAAAAACGTGTCATCTCCAAAATGTTCCCTAAAACTAAAACTTGGAGCCCTCTTTGACGAACATATGTCGATGTCAAGCCAGGTGTCTAAAGTGGTCCAGGGTGTGTACTATCAGATCAAACGCATCTCCAAAATAAGGAGGTACCTTGATGACACAACTTGTGCCAGGGTTATAAACGCCCTGGTCACTTCAAGACTTGACTTCCAAAATGGGCTCCTACTGGGATTACCTGACAGTGAGGTGGAGCGCCTCCAGAAGCCTCAAAATGCGTCAGCGCGCTTATTGACGGGAACGAAGAAACGTGAACACATCACGCCCGTCCTGAAACATCTACACTGGTTGCCAGTGAGGGCACGCATTGAATACAAGACATTGCTTATGAATCACCCACTGTGTCCCCGGTATATGCAAGATCTAGTGAGCCTCCATCAGCCTCGGCGCCAGCTTCGGTCATCCAGCTGACCCATGGACATTTTCCATTCCACGTGCCAAGGGTGTCTTTGGTGACCGTAGCCTCAGGGTTGCCGCGCCGAGAAAAAATAGTTTGCCCAGATCAACGAAGAAATTAGCAAGTGAAAATCATCTTTGCAGACATTAAATTTAATTAATTCGGGGAAGTGTGTGTGTTTTGGATACTTGATAATAATTGGCTGAGGTTTCATGAGCATAGGTACAGTTAGTCTCGGGCACCCAGCCGTTCATAATATGTAGATATATGCTATGCATTATACAGGGTGTGGGCGCCCGAGACTAAGGTACAGTGGTTGTCGAGATTCGAGTGGAAGTTTGCGGTATGCCAATTAGTCCTTCTTCATTCTCACGATACGACAGACGGCCACTGGCCTGTGACGTCATCAGTGACGAGACTTACTGCCTTATTAATTATTCACTGTGAGAGCCGAGGGCAGAGCACGCGATCAACCGTCGAAACTCCCAATACGTGGGTCATATTGGCAATCACTGTGTCTAGTTAGGTATGTATGATGTATTAGGCACTTACCTGGCGTTTCATTCTTTAGTCCTGCCATCCTCCTTCAATCCAGCCGGTTGAATATGTGAATGCAGAACTCCCAATAGCGATGACGTCAGAAACTAAAGTGCGGGAAATTCAAATACCCCTGTTTTTTATTTTGTTGAATGGCGCCTCCTGGTGGACAAATCTGGCATTAACTTCCCTTTGAACTGATGTAGAAAATATCAACCTATCTATCCCATCACTTTTTGTCTTCATATTTATCATAGGGGCTGAGATATTGCGATATTTCATTTTACACAAAACGCCCCCTGGTGCGACTAATATAGGTCAAATTGCGCTCATTTTTTTGTTTCCGAGGAGAGTTCACCAAGGGCTATCTTCAGATGTAATTTGGAGTCTTGAGCTATTACGGTTACAAAACGTCGGGCATAGTTGGACAGAAGGACTGCAGGACTGCTGGACTGACACCATGACGCCACTGAATACCTATTTGACTAGTGTTATGGCGGAGATACCGCCCCATATGTTTTTGTTTATGTTATTTTGTGGAACGTCACATGACGCACGTGGTGACGCTATGACGTCATGGAAAGTTTGTCTCAGGCAGACGAGAAATAAAGGCTGTAGAGTGAAGACGCATTCGTTGAAGTTCCGTGTTTGATCTTGCATTTTTTACGTGTTTATTCGAGGAATTACCCCAGAATTACAGTCCAAGGATGATGATTAGAAGCCAAACCATAAAGCTGGTCCTTCGAGCCGGATAATTTTAGGATTGTCAGTCGAATTCAGGGTCATTCTCGTCTCGTGTGTGATCGGACTTCGCAAGCGTGGATCGAAGATTCTAGGCCTAGATCGGGCGGAGGTTCTCGGGCGGAGGTTCACGGGAGATCTCTTTGCAAAAGTTTGATTATCGACGGCGAAATCTCTTTGAACTGTAATAATGT
Source organism: Notospermus geniculatus (assembly GCA_002633025.1). Taxonomy (NCBI): domain Eukaryota; kingdom Metazoa; phylum Nemertea; class Pilidiophora; order Heteronemertea; family Lineidae; genus Notospermus; species Notospermus geniculatus. Next base: position 88,145 of record NMRB01002648.1, read on the forward strand.
GACATAATCTCAGCTTATCCTATGTACAAGATTCCTGATACGGGATCGGACTGTGCAAAAAGGCCATCGTAATCAATCGAGAGTTTCACAACTGACAACAGTACTCGCCCCATCATCGCGCACCACGCCCTGATCACGTGCGTCGAGGCAAGTAGTTCGAGTAGCCGCCCAGCGAGTCGCTGTTGGTAAACGGGCCGCGCCCGAGACACACTTCCAATTCAAATGCCGTACGTGTTGTAGGCCTAGGCCTACATTTTCGGTGGAAACTGTAAAACTGGTCTGCGATTAGGGATTTCCCATTCGCGGAATTTGTTGATATTAGGGCCTAGGCCAAAACAGCAACGGGTTGTTGGCGCTTTCTTTTTCTTTCACTCTGCCGCGTATTCATACGGAGCGCCGAGTCAGTAAAAATTCACAACTGAAGATATGTTTTCTTGTTTGATGAAGGCGATTTTAGGGGTAATCCCGAAAAAATGCCGCGCCCGAAATATAGAAAGGTTGAAAAGGAAATAGCGAGCAGTGACAGTGACAGTGACAGGACTGATTGTGAAGTTGAGATCACGAGGAAGGTTATTGAGGTTCCGAGATCAGCAGTGATTTTCAGTGACTCATTATTGAGACTTTGTAAGGCACAATTTAACAACTGCGAACTAATTCAGTTTTGCAACGTCCACGGAGGGGCCACTTTGGCAAGAAATGAAAAAGATATCGGCTCCTTCTTGAAGACTGCTTCCGGCCCGTTTGTTGTCATTATTTGTGGAGGGAGCAATAATTGTTTCAGTTGGTGTGAACGTACACGTGCGTTACCTGAATTGATTGAAGAGGAGGTTGATGTATATTTTGCCAATAAATAGCAAGAGATAGGCTGTGCGGTAGACTCGACTGAATCCTTAGTGAAATTGCACCACAGACAGAATATTGTCGTTTGGTGCACCGTCCCACCGAGGTTGAATTTTGACCAAGGAGAAGAGAGCGTACTCCAGTGGCTGAATAAATCTCTAATACAGAGAAATTCTGTCCAGAAATTGCCGACGCCGGAGATCCACCGAGTGGTGTCACGTTTTAGGAAGTCTGGTGGAGAAGTTGTGTTCTGTGGTGCCAGATTTGGACGTCTCCGGAAAGACGGGGTTCATTCAACGCAGGAGACGGCAGACAAGTGGGCCGTGGAAATTGTGCGCATCATACGAGAGGTTATTGCTCGGGGTACTTAGGGGTCAACCCACGTGTCCTGGCATAGTAGTGAGCGAAAACGTAGGCGCATATGGGTCAACCAGTGCTCTACTAAATGAACTGAAGATCGAAATTGACTTTGAACATTGATAGACTGGAACTTATATGGGTCAACCAGTAAGTTCATTGTAATAATTTCTTCTTTTGCATTCTGCGGGTTGAAGCATTGACAACGTACATCCTCACCATGGAGAGTTATTAGTCCAGGAGCCAAGGGGTGTTTGCATCCAAAAAAGGGCCACAAAATCACCCACTTGATTTTGATAAAGGATCACCTGGGACACATTTTGAGCGAGGGTGGACCCAGAGATCTGCAAAGTCCTTCTGTCCCTCCATCACCTTACTGGCTGTGATTCAACCACCAAATTTGGCACAAATGCTGCCGGTTTGAAGGCAAACCCTGCCCAACATCAACGTGAGGGGTTCGGAAAGGACCCAGCTGATATTGACTTTGCAGGAGTTGAGGAGTCCCTTGTGAACGTTTTCAAACCAGGGACACCATGCGAATCAATGGATAAGCTGAGGTAGGCTACCACCTCTATCACCACAGCAAAAAGACAATTGTGAACCTTCCTCCAACCAGTCGTTCAAGTAGAGGACATAGGCCTATACTTCGGGCGTTCTTTGGGACATACTTCCAGTTACACTGCCTTGACGATGCAGAACTAAACCCAAAGGAGTTTGGGTTTCACCAGAACGATGGTGCCCTGCTGCCTGACCGAAAGCAGGTATTGCTTCCTGATGACTTTCAAATGCCATGCAGATGTACCGGTACAGCTTGTGCTACCAAGCACTGCCCTTGCAGACAGATTGACATTAAATGTTGTCCCTATTGCAGCTGCCATGCGACCAACAAAGGCTGTAAACACCCAGTATCATAAAGATGACCGACTAGTTAAATGTCAATGATAGCGCATTTGCGCTATAAAAACTAAGCTGGAGAAACCCATAGGAATGGGTTCATTCCTTGTCCTCTATCTGCACCCGTTTGCCATGGGTTTCTTTAAATGGGTACAAGAGAATGGTCCATGTCCCATTGGTTTACCATACCCTGTGGGGAGGGTACTCTTAACTCAGTCTCAAGGGTTACATATATTGATGGGTGCCGTGTTGATCAGCAAAGAGATAATAATGAAGAAATTTGATAACACCTTTTTCATGATCAAGTATGTATTGTTGAGACGCGCTTTCGACCCCTACTAGGTCTTCATCAGGTCTGATGGGAAACATTGGTTACATGGTATATAAGGCAGAAAACAAAGAGAGTAAGGTAAATATATAAACAAGATCTGCTACACAAAGGGGTAGAGCAAGCTCTGTTTACTTTCACACCGTTGCTTCATATGTTTACTTCNTCCCCGGGAAGTATTACAGTCCCGGCAGCCGATTTCAGCGCTCTTGGACTAACATTCACATAGACCATCACTACCAGCCAGGTACCCCTTTTACACCTGGGTGGGGTGAAGCAAGTGAGGCAAAGTGACTTGCTCAAGGTCACAAGCGAGCGTGTTTTTTTCTTGGTCAGGACTGGGAATTGACCCGGGATCTTCTGATCAGAAGTCCGTCTCGCTAACCACTACACCACGCCGCTCCCCAACAAGACTACTAGTCTTGTTTGTCTGTCTCAGGCTTCTGAATTTCAGCAGAAGCCGAACAAGAGATGTCTTTGAATGTTACTTGAAGAACTTCGAAATGACTAATCGTTACAGGACATAGCACCATTTGACTTGTACTGGAAGGCAGCTCGATTGTCGGACACACAATAGTTGTCCGACAATCGAATTTGAAAATTGTCACCGTCGGGATGAATCATTTCGCTCTTGTGGTGGTGCAGCGTCCGTCGTCGTCCTTCGCCGTCTGTCCGTCCGTCCGTCGGTGTGTCTGTTCAGCCTGTCACACCTGTAACTTTGTTCCTGCAAGCGCTACAGACCTGGAAATGTGATCGACCCCCAGGTAACATGACCTGAGCTACAAGATGGAATGAAAATTTCCGGTCTCCGATACCTGGTTCATGGTGAAATTGATATATTATAAGTTGAGATTTTGTCTGTCTCACTTTGTTTCTTGAATAACTTGTCTCCGAGGCCAGGGGAGCACTAGCAACAAGTTCCTTCCCTATGTTTATGGCCCTTGGCAAGATACTGGCATCAACAAATTTATGCTCCAGGATCAGCATCATAATGATATTGATATATCAAATTTGATATTTTGACATACATGTATCGGGAGATATGCCACAGTACGCGACTTGAAGCTGGTATCACAACATCATAGCTCATCCACGGATGTTATTGCGACTGAAAGTTTCAGTTTGCGCCTGCTAACGTCCCGACCTGAAATTTCGCCAGCGGTATGACGTCGAAATTTTGACGTTAATCACCCACAGGGGGTCTTAAAATTTCGCCAGTTTGCAAATTATCTGAGTTTTCTTCTAAATATGATGGTTATTCTTTTGAATAAGGCGATACGATTGCAGTATCAGCTGTATCAGAGGCACTGTATAAAATTAAGGTAAATTCATTGGTACATAACCCGAGCATCAGCCGCAACCAAAACACCCACCGAACGGGGTTCTGCAATTTCGCCAATTTCAATTTAAAGCAGAAAAAATATTAAAAACCCAATGTGTTCTTAAATACGTGGAAACAATGTCAACTTTGGGTTACACAATCGGTACAGTCACACTTCAAAGTAAATCAACGAAGGTGGGACGCAGGACAGCTGGACTGAAACTGCCTGCCGTTTTCTTACAAATTCGTCGTAAGCAGCAATTGAGCGACATGAAACTTGTGACGCACACATTTGACGGAGATTTAAACTGAAGTCGANCCACAGGGGGTCTTAAAATTTCGCCAGTTTGCAAATTATCTGAGTTTTCTTCTAAATATGATGGTTATTCTTTTGAATAAGGCGATACGATTGCAGTATCAGCTGTATCAGAGGCACTGTATAAAATTAAGGTAAATTCATTGGTACATAACCCGAGCATCAGCCGCAACCAAAACACCCACCGAACGGGGTTCTGCAATTTCGCCAATTTCAATTTAAAGCAGAAAAAATATTAAAAACCCAATGTGTTCTTAAATACGTGGAAACAATGTCAACTTTGGGTTACACAATCGGTACAGTCACACTTCAAAGTAAATCAACGAAGGTGGGACGCAGGACAGCTGGACTGAAACTGCCTGCCGTTTTCTTACAAATTCGTCGTAAGCAGCAATTGAGCGACATGAAACTTGTGACGCACACATTTGACGGAGATTTAAACTGAAGTCGATCAATAAGATAATAATGAAGAAATTTGATAACACCTTTTTCATGATCAACTATGTATTGTTGAGGCGATTACCATGTCCGAAAGGCCAGGCCAACTACTTTTCGGACATGGTAATCCCTTCACACAGCCTTATTCTCTGTGTGCCAGTTATACACATATTACTTGTTTACTTTGCAATTTCTTAATCCTTGTTTCATACCCTGACAAGCAAGCTCTGTTAACTTTCACACCGTTCCTTCATATGTTTACTTCGTTTAATCCTTTGATGTTTCCATTGTAAACACAATTCTCTACCCCTTTGTGTAGCAGATCTTGTTTATATATTTACCTTACTGTCTTTGTTTTCTGCCTTATATACCATGTAACCAATGTTTCCCATCAGACCTGATGAAGACCTAGTAGGGGTCGAAAGCTCGCCTCAACAATACATAGTTGATCATGAAAAAGGTGTTATCAAATTTCTTCATTATTATCTCTTTGCTGATCAACACGGCACCCATCGGATTTCAATAAGAAACTGAGGAAACATATAGTGGATCTGCCTCGTTCAAATCCTGCAAGAATTTGTGTCGTTGATGACACAGACTTTCAACAATGCAGACGACAACCGAAAATGTGCCGATTTTTTGCGCGCGTGACGTCATGGTGACGTTGGCGGAATTTCAGGTCGGGACGTTACATGCAGGTCGCATGATATTTGCTTATATCATGGCGAGATTTGATATTCAAATTTCATAACATGACATAAGTCAGAATCTGGTAATGGTAGAAGCCTAAAACCTGATCGGTGATCAGGTGTCTGGGTACCCTCTGTAACTTGAACTCAATGCTTGCCATGGAACATTTCGATTTAACATTTGCGACCTTCCACAGCAAAACCAGGCACATGTCGGTTTTAGCTTGGCAGGTTGAGACCAAAATGTTTGTCAGTTTCACTGTTGTCTGTCTATTATGAAATCTGAAATGATCTTTTCTTCCATTCTCTCCCTGTTTCGTCTTAGTTCGTTTAGGCGCCCGGTTTTGCTGTGGAAGGTCACATTGTCATTTGTTCTTCTGATACATTCATCCAGGTGACCACATGGTCCATGGACCATTTCATTTGTAATGGCTTCTTACAGATTTAACTGGTTCTTGGTCGGATCGTGTGCGACGACGTCAGGCTTTTACGTTGCTGCAATGACTGTAGATCGCCTGATAGCAGTCCGTTATCCAATGAAGGCACAGTTCGTATGTACCCCAAAACGTGCTATTTGGACAATGATGTTCTTTTTCCTTATTATGAGTAGTTTCAATTCATATTACTTGGTCGTAACGGAACTGGTAGAAAATGACGTTGCCCAAGATACTCTGGTCTGGAAAGCGCCGCAGGAATGGGTGAATACTATGATTGGCATACTCCAAGTGGTATTAGCATCCATTATCCCCTTCTTCGTTATTTTATTTGGCAACATTTTAATTATTGTCACATACCATAAGAAAGCACAGGAACGTCGACGTCTGGCTGAGGGGAGTGACAGCAAAGCATCTGATAATTACCTTACTCGTATGTTGATTTTTGTATCAATAGCTTACATCGTGACATCTCTGCCTCGCCGGCTGTACGACAGTCTCCAAGTGGATACCATGTACGACATGATCGACAGGTAAGACATTTGTACAATGAATAAATGTACAAAACAAGATAAAACTGGAAAAGTTTGCTTCTAGAATTTTGAAATAACTTGCCTCTAGAATTAGAAAATCGAATTCCTGTATTTTCATGAAGAAATTTGGCAATAAAAATTATCCGACAATTGTAAGAACCCAAGTAACGAAAACGCTTTGCCGTCACGGAGGTTGTCAAGCCTAAAATAGTAAGCAACGAAGCATTCTCAAACTGTCAAATGACCTGAAGATCTTGTCAAGATTACGCAGCAAGCATCTCCTTTGGCATTTGAGAGTTTGTCATGGTTTACGTAACGAAATAACGAAATGACAACGAAATAATTAAATGTTCGTTAGGGTTGGACCTACCATTCCTTTTTTTTAGCCAAAGTAAAGAAAATCCCTTTTGAACGCACTATTGAACAATAGGGATTTTCTTTAATCTGGCTATAAAAAGTATCGGTAGGTCCAACACTGTTCGTATTGATCTAGGGAGAAATCGTTTCACATACATGAGTGTAAGCCCATTTCATTACTAACACAGGTCCTGCCCCGCAACGAAACAGGCCTGTACACTAGCAGACTAGGCCAAGATACGTTCACGATCTTTTTAGTAGGCCCGTTGTACCTATAAAAGTAATTTAATTCGATAGGTACAAACGTCAGTCGTCATCTTCCGAGAACATGAAAATTTCTCGCTCTTCTAACTACGAGGAGTAATTCCACGATGACCGTGCTGTTATTCCCCATTCAACCTGTTGACCTAAGACATCCGTCTCGATGACAACACCGCCAGGCGCGTGAAAACAATGCAATACGTATCTTCTCAAATAATCGCTCGATCTATTTTAATATAATACTTGGCACGGTATGCCATATGAAATGTATGCTCCCGACAACAAGGTGAATATCACATTTTTCCGTCAGTACAGAAATATACAATACTAGCTAGGGCTTATAACCCGTGCAAATCACGGGTTGGAAAGGCCAAGAGTGTAGGATTTTTTATAAGAGTCTGTAATAATGCTATTAAAGGTATAAATCAAAGGCGCCAATTTTCATTTCCACGTCGAGGAAATGGTCAGAAAGTGAAGTTGTGAAAGTTTGGTTTGTTTCGTACCACTGGGGTTAGATTTATAGGGGGTTTTATCCCTCAAAATGCCACCCCCCCGTTGAAAACGAAATTATTTGACGTTGCCTGGCATCCCCCACATTATGACGTCATCTCGACCCCCTTCCCCTTGACAACCGAAACGT
>NMRB01002649.1:9855-39957 GCA_002633025.1 Notospermus geniculatus
GGTGGCTTCAGTGATTCAAAACTCCGGGTGAAACTAAATGGGGATGGTACCCCTATGGGCAGGCACATAAATGTGGTTGATCTGTGTTTTACAATTCTTGAAGAGCAAGTTTGTACATAAGCCTATGGGAATTACCCTATTGTTCTTTTTAAAGGCAAAGAAAACTATGAAAACCTTAAACTTGCCCTGAGTAAGATAACAAGCTCACTTGACACCTGTCAGTCCATTGTTGTTGGGGATCAAGTATATGAAGTTGTTCAGTACCTTGGAGGTGATTACAAGTTTCTAACCACTGTTTGTGGCCTTGAGGCTCCATCATGCACATATGCCTGTATATGGTGCAAATGCTCAATAGCAGAGAGGTCACATGTTGATAAAGAATGGTCCATTTCCGATCCTGAGTTGGGGTGCAGGACAGTTGCCGAAATGATTTCATGTCTGAAGGCTAAAGGGAACACTCTAAAAAATTTCTCGTCGTACTGACAAGCTGGAACTCGTTCTCAGCCATATGCTTAAATTGACAGGGTCTATCTTGTCAGTTGACAAGTTTTCAACTTGTCATCCTCGGATAAAGACATCTTATCATTGAAAGAAATACATCTTGTCATTCAGGCTAAACAAAAATTAAAAATCATGCGCCAAGAGACTGTTATACGGTAGTTACAAGTACTAACAACAGGTACATATGACAGAAAAAAACCCTGCCTAATTTCAGAGCCTACGACGGGATTCGAACCTACGACCTATGAAACATACGAACTACTAGACATAACCCCTAAACCCACGCGGCTAATGGGGCAACGAGGGTGACACCATTCTTAGAGTTTGAAATTGAGCGATGAATGTGAGGGAAGCGCATGCGCAATAATTTCCTGCCACCTGAAACGTATTGCCATAACTAGAGATCTAGTCAACTGGACAAACTGAACTCGTCACAGAGATGTGCGACTCGCCATGACAAGTAAATCGTGTCATGAATGACGCAACTCCTCAGACTGACTAAAGCATCTCGTCAATATTCGCAGACAAGTTGCGGTGACAAGAATTTTTTAAGAGTGAAGAAAAGGTTCTCCATGAAAAATCAACCATTGTTTCCATGGATACCAATGACTCACGTCATAGTCGATCCCCTCCACCTCTTTCTCAGGATTTCAGACCAGCTTTTTCAACATGTGGTCTCTCTGTTGAAAGTTCAAGATGCTGTAGAATGTCCAATGAAAAAGGCAGTTGATAAAGGGAAGCATTTGCAGAATTTGGAACAGTACTTGTCTAACAATGGCATCCCTTTCTCATTCTATGTTGACAAGGGCAAGGCAAGTCCTACCTTGACAGCAAAGAGTTTGAGAGGACCAGAATACCATAAGCTGCACAAGATTATTGACATCAAGGAACTCATGCCATTCCTGTCCCCTGAAAAGGTTGTTATCATGCAGCAACTTTGGAATGACTTCTACAAAATCTATCTTGGTATAACAGGAGAAGAGGCAACAATAACTGACCAGTTAATTCTGTGGGTTAAAGAGGAAACAAAGTCATGGCTGAGAAAATTTCTGCTTATTTTCCAAGCTAGGGACATTACACCATATATGCACATACTTTGTGCCCATGTTCATGAGTTCCTTCGTCTGCATGGTAGCCTTGTCAAGTTTACACAACAAGGATGCGAGAAACTAAATGACATCCTAACTGTTTCTTATTTTCGTGGAACTAATCATCAAGGATTAGATGCCTTGAAGCAACTTTTCCTCAAGGCCAATCGAGTGAATTTGTTGGAGAGTCAGGGCATGAAAAGGAAGCAGGCAAAAACCCCTCACTGCAGTGAGTGCAAGTCCTCTGAGCATCGGGTGAACAAATGTCCATTGCGAACTCAGCAGTCCAATTCTGCATCTTAGATGAGCTTTTTTACTGTGCACAGTGATGGGAATTCCGAAAGTATTGTCACTGTACCCCCCCCCACACTTGTCCAGTGGTTCCTTTTTATGCCCAGACTCTTCAACAAGGGCCCAAGTCCCTATGCATCCTTTGGACTTGGGCCCTTATTGAATTCACCTATTCAATTGTAAAATGTTTCTCAAAATCTCATGTAGCCTATCTCAGGAACAATCATCTTTGGTTCACAGCCTCTGTATAGGCTACACGACTCTTGCTCCTTTTGCAACCTGTGTTTCTTCAGGGGATCTTGGCGGTTAGAGGTTTTCTGAAATCATTTCATTGTGAGCTTTCAAACCTCACTGTGCCTCTGCTCTCATGTTTTGATGCAGCATCATCGCTGACTGGGCTTGGCATTTTAATAGTATCTGTACATGTATTTTATATTTGCATGTAGTGGTATGGACATTACTGCAAAGTGTAGAAGCCCAACCTACAAATGTAACCATGCTGATTTCCAGCCCATGTCTTCAGGCCCAATCAGGGTTTCCATGCACATGTAGGGTTTAAGAATATCCCGTGTGTTAACTTCCCAGAGTTGTGGATACAGAATTGGGGATGCTAATGCAAGAAGTTGGTCAAGTTAGGGCGTTCCAAATATTGGAGTCAGTTTGTCAAGTCTACAAATTGACAGCAATTCAGTTTTTTGGCATGTTGTATTGGAAAAACGCATTGGTTCATTTCTCTCTGCATTAGCATCCTGAATTACAGTATCAGGTAATATTAATCAGTATAAAGATACATGTAGTTATTGTCATCCTGAGGTAATCTGGTGTTTTTAGAGCTCGCTCCCTCCATCAGCATTAACACACAAACTGGTCAGTGGTGATGTAGGGAGTGGGCAGTAAGAATGCCTGATTACCTCAGAATGATTTGTCTAATCTAATCAGAGTTTATGTTTATTCAAAGGTAGGGGAAGATGGGGCAATGGTATACAATGTACCCCACCCTCTCCTCATGAATGTGATTCACTTTTGTTGTGTGTTTATAAGTACCCCGGTACCTGTTAATTGAAATGATTATTGTTTCAGATTTTATTTTTACAATAAATGGTTTTTACAGTAAAAAAAAATCGTGTTACTTTACTGCAGTGTTTATTGACATAGTGTCTGGTCAACATTTGATAGGTGGGAGTTGAGAATGAATCATTCCTCACTCAAATGGACTTCCATAAGTTGGTGATACTGAAAATTTAAGACTCAAGATTTTCAGTTTGTCATCAGTGTTGAATATACCGGTAGCTGTTGTGGCCAAACTCCTGGAGTCCTGGACAGTGGTAACCTGCAGTGAATGAGGCCCTGTCTTTCAGGCAGAAATGTCTATCCTGATCATTTTTCCTGAATCAACCAGGGTCAACCCGAAAATAGTGGGTTCGGCCACGCTTGAATTGGAATATGAGGACCAGGAAATAGGGGAAGGGGCACAACTTTAATATTTTTTGTTCCTTTGGCATCTGAACTGGCCCTTTCAGGTTAAATTCTGCTCCCAAATAGGCGATTTACACCGAAATCCAGCCTATTGTGCAACTTGTACAACAAAAATGAAAAAAACGAAGTAAAAAAAATGCCCATTCCGAAGTGAAAACACCGTGGATACCGTTGAAACGGCCCCTCGATATTCCTCAGACACTCATGTTTCAGTTCCACTTCGATCTCGTAGATGGCAGCATCGTACGGTGGCGGAAACTAATGATTTGCATGGTTGGGGGGTGATTTCCGAAATTTTTTCATTTGAAAATATGCGTTCTCGCCGTCAAGTTTGGCAGTTTCCGAAAAGAAAACCATTTACTTTGCCCCCAAGCGGCACTTTCTGGACAAATAAGGTATTTCTTTTCACTTTTCCGTTCGATCCCGCATACCAGCTCAACTGGGTTTTGATTTTGAAGCAGATTTTGAGGATTTTAGGACGGTGTTTTCTATTAGATTTTTAGTTCCGTTGCATGTTGTAGATGGCGCTGCGTCTCAAATGAAACGGGATTTCACCATATGTACAGAGTGGCACGGCCGGGGATCGAACCCGCAACCTTCCGATCATGAGTCCACAGCCATAACCATTATGCCACCGCGCATAATGGCAACTACAGTATTGCATGTATATGTGTGGGAGATGGTACGATTTGAAGTTTTGGTACGGCCAAGTTCACTTAGAGTTACAGGGTATCCGGTATCCCCAATGCGTTATCCGGCAAAATGTGCTCTACACGTATGAATCGGGCACTCTCAAATCACATTGAATTCGCTACAGAAGTGTCTTGTTCTGTCAGTTATTTGAATTTTTGCAAGGGATTGTAGGGGAGACCGGGGCTGGTTGTAACAGGGGTAGGTTGTAACAGGGCTAATATTTCCATGAATATCCGCTGGGAAGGGCTGAGCTTCCTCACATATATTGGCATTGATATCGGCCACCTTTGTACCAAAGGGCATCTGAATGTCCGAATTGACTTTCCAAAAAATTGACAAAAACCGTTTTTAGTACATGAAAGAAAAAAACGACCTGATCGGAAAAGCTCTTCTGCTTTACTGCCTGTGCAGTTTTAGAAGTTTGTTTGGATACTATTTGAATAATGATGTAAAGCCTGTACAACTGGTCCAGCGTGATAATGCCCACTTCCACAACTATAGGTGGGGTTGGTTGTAACAAACGTAATAAACGTGATATTTGCCTATTTCATTTTTTCAGGTTTTGATAAAATGGCAAAAAAACAAATTTCTTACCTCACCACTTGGAGATAGGCAAAATTAAGGTTTTCATCAATCCTCACCCCTCATCCTATAGACTGTTCAATCAATTATTTTTTTGTAAGAAGAGCAGATTTCCTGTGTTTAGAAGTTTATTTAGGAGACAAATACCTGTGTCGTTTTGAAAAACACATGAAGAAGTAAAGGGAAATTTGCCATGCTCACTTTATGAGATGTGTTACAACCAACCCCGAAATATTTTGACGGGGCAGGTGGTAACACTCGACTTTGGACCCATTTTTCAGAGACATGGATAGAGATGGCTAAACTTTGTTTAGTGCACAAGTAACCATTGATATCAAACATTCAAAAGACCAAGCAGGTTATAAATACCTCCTGTAATTAGGAAGTAATCGACCTCAAAAGAAAAAGAGTTACAACCAGCCCCGGTCTCCCCTATATAAATCGTGATAGTGGATATAATACAGAACCGCTATATTCACGAATTATGTGCTGATTATCCATTCTCTCGATGATATCCGATGTAAGAATGTTTTGACCTTGAAAATTTGACGTTAATCATGACCCTGGAAATCACGGCCTGGAGCATTTCGATTTTACATTTGTCATTTGTTCTTCTAATACGTTCACACACGTGAGCACATGGTCCATGGACCATTTCATTCCACTCATTTTACCTTGCAATGGAACATAACCACAAACCACAAATTGGCCAGTTACGTGTGTGCATGCCGATTAACGGCTGACCAACTTTTAATAGGACCTTTTTCAGGTCTATATACTCTGATTCAAGATAATCATGCAATCATGCACACGTAACTGGCCCTTTTGTGACTGATTAAATAACTCTGGGAGTGTACACTGCAGACGTTGCCGGCGGTGGCCAACTGTTTTTTTTCAATGACGACTTACATAGTTGGATTTGGAAATTAAAGGAGCACGGTATTGGATCTCAAATGCGTTATTTGACTGTCGACGTAGAGGGAGCCACCTAGCGGCAGTAAGACGAACTACAAAAATGCATTACAAAATGTATGCAGTAAATCGGGTAATTCGCCGAGACGTAGTCAGACCCTTTTGGGTTGGAGCGGTGGCGCCCGCTGTCGAGAAAAAGTGGCAATACCGTGCTCCTTTAAGAGGGATTTGTGTTACTTGGGACCGGACGTCGAGTGTAGAGTTAGCCGGTTTGACGACTTTTTGACGACTTAGGCCACACTTTTTTTATTTGTTGGATTACGAATCCGCCGACCATCATTTTCCCAAAAGTGAAAAAAAAACCGACGGCCATTTTTGACGAGTGTTTTTTTCCCGCCGACCATGAATTCCACCTGATCATGTACGAAAAAGAAAATAAAGGTAGCGTCAGCATAAGATGCGCATGTAAGACGGTGCTAAAATACATCCTCAAATGCTGGGAAATCACATACCAGGGGACCCAGATCGAAGACTGGTGATTTTTTTATTTTCTCCAATATCATCTTCAGCTGTAGTAGGCCTATTTTGTTGAAACGTGAAATAAAAAAAAAGTCATTTTTATTTTATTTCTTTCCACCCACCCGCTAGTCTCGTGCCACCAGACTCTGCAATTTTCAATTTTAGAGTCTGGTCCAGATGGTACCTTTTGCTTGTAAAAACCATCATGGTGGACAATCTACCGCCGATGACGTAGAACACAATGCACAACCAATCATCAATGCAAAAAGCATGCAGCGTGTGAGTAAAACTAGTATTTTGTACCCATTGCTGTGAGGCCTACTGCACTTTTTATTGCGTAATTCCCTCCCAAATCGAAAGAATAATAATATACTTGCCTTAAATTCCAATGAAAGACACTATAAATTGACTTGACAACACAAATTGAGGCGATTCACCTCACTAATTTTCACGCTTCAAGTCATCTGGGCGCCGCCATATTCCCCCTGCAGCCTACGTCACCAGATTTTGAAACTAGCCAATCAGCGATGCTGACCTCCTTTCGAATCATCGAAATGAGGTCACTAGGTCGCTACAATGAGAATTTCGTTCCGTGCCAGACCCTCGGTCTGACGACCTCGGAGTATGACCGAGGGGCTGGTTGCGCGAGACTACCCACCCGCACATATGTTTTGGGTTGGGAGTTTCGTAATCCAACAAATAAAAAAAGTGTGGCCTTAGACAGGGCATTTCATTGGAAATAACGTTATGGAAAATCGGGACTTTTGCTATTGTGACGACTTGTGCCCTTGGACGACTAATGCCGTGTTCACACTAGGGTTTTGTATCGAATCGAATACGCAATAAAGGCCTATTCCGATATAACACCTCACACTCAATTCGAAATAGATCACTTTTATACCGATTAACCAAACAGGTATTTGAATCGGTTTCGATTCGCATTAGCCAAATTGAAATAGTTGTGTACTGCACAGTATACATGTACATTCAATGTAGGCCTAACGTCATGACGTAGTTTATTTCGGGTTGAGTGTGACGCGTTTTGTTTCAAATCGAAATCGATTTAGTTGTAGTGTGACCCGACCTGGCGTAACCAAATCGATTTCCGTATTTCGATTTACGGAAACCGATTTCGATCCGAAATAGGTGTGAACGCAGCATTACAAGCTGTCTACTTAGGTGAGGTTTACTCAACCAAAACTTCAAAATGGTCCATATCCCACACACAACACTCCTTTCATGCCAGACAACCAGTTTGATACACAGGGATATACATGAAATACTGTAGTGCGCCAGAAAATTGGTTAACCTTTCCACTGCTATCAGGTAACCCTGGGCTCCTGCTCTAAGCCTCTATTGGTAAATGATGGAACCAGTGTACTTGTACTGAGACAAACGGGCAAGAGCGTCTAGTACACGACAGCAGTGTCTCGAGACAAATTGGTCTCTGGTTATCTTAAACCCCACCCCTACCCCAACGGGGTCAAGTTTTGTCGTGCTATAGGTCAGAGGGTGCACCATATCAATTTAGGTGTGATCCAACTTCCAAAATGGACGTCTGGTGGTCATTGTGGATTTCGCAGTATGTCCCATGGCATAACTTGATAACTGCTTGGTAAACCAACTTCATATACCGGTAATTAGAAGCTTTGGGATATGGGTCAGATGGTGCAGCATATCAATTACAGGTGTGATCCAATTTCCAATATGGCCAACAGTTGCCCCATCACTGATATTGCGTTCAACTCCATAACTTGATAACTACTCGGGTCGTCAATTTCGTCATATCTCTCAAACTACTCACATCCCTCCACTACAACCTTATACTACTTGTTAACCATTAAAAGGTGAAGTATTTATAATCGCACCTCTTAGCCCTGTGTCAACCTGTTGAGTTGGCAGGTCTGATTGTCAAATGTCAGCTGAGTGGGCCCATAGGCCTCTGGTTTCATGTTTTGACCTTTGGTCAGCTGAGCTATTCATATCTGCACTAAATGACTCAATGTCTGTCTGTGTATCTGTAGTCCGTTAAAATGACACATTTCGCAACCGCAGGGCCCAGGGTCATGAACGTTGGTGGAGCTGTTGGCCCTGGTGAGGGCTCAAAACAGAACCAAAAATACCTGGAAATACATGTATATCACATCACTCAAATGTAAAATGAAGTATTTTTATATTTGAGGTCGAGATCTGCCGTACATGTATTTCACTTCACTGTAGTTTACTTATCAAATGTAAAATCAATTATTTTAACATTTGAGATCGTGTTCCGTCCAATTTCATGTAACAGTAATTTTTAGTGTATTTGGAAAGGATATGCTTCTCAAATGTAAAATGAATTATTTTCACATTTGGTATCGTGTTCCGTCCAATTTCATGTAACAGTAATTTTCTGGAATGTTTGTAAATACAATTCCCAAATGTAAAAACAACTATTTTAACATTTGAGATCGTGCTCCGTCCAATTTCATGGCAACAGTACTTTTTAGTGTATTTCGAAATATGCCCCTCAAATGTACAATGAATTATTTTTACATTTGAGATCGTGTTCTGTCTAATTTCATCTCACAGTAATTTGGGGGGGGAATGTTTGTAAATATAATTCTCAAATGTGAAATCAATTATTTTAACATTTGAGATTGTGTTCCGTCCAATTTCATGGCAAAAGTAATTTTTGGAGTATTTGAAGATATACTTCTCAAATGTAACATAATTTATTTTCACATTTGAGAGCGTGTTCCATCCAATTTCATGTCACAGTAATTTTCTGGTATGTTTGCAAGTATAATTCTCAAATGTAAAATCAATTATTTTAACATTTGAGATCGTGTTCCGTCCAGTTTCATGGCAACAGTAATTTTTGGTGTGTTTGGATATATACTTCTCAAATGTACAATGAATTCTTTTTACATTTCAGATCGTGTTCTGTCCAATTTCATTTCACAGTAATTTTTTTGGAATGTTGGTAAATATAATTCTCAAATGTAAAATCAGTTATTTTACATATTTGTAACATTTTAACATTTGACATTGTGTTCCGTCAAATTTCATGGCAACAGTACTTTTTAGTGTATTTCAAAATATGCCGCTCAAATGTACAATGAATTATTTTTACATTTGAGAGCGTCTTCCGTCCGTGGAGTATTTGAAAATATACTTCTCAAATGTAAAATAATTTATTTTTACATGTGAGAGCGTCTTCCGTCCAATTTAATGTCACAGTAATTTTCTGGAATGTTTGTGAATATAATTCTCAAATGTAAAATCAATCATTTTAACATTTGAGATTGTGTTCCATCCAATTTCATGTCACAGTAATTTTCTGGAATGTTTGTGAATATAATTCTCAAATGTCAAATCAATTATTTTAACATTTGAGATTGTGTTCGTCCAATTTCATAATATCACTGTAATTTGTTGATTTTGAAAATGTCACTTCTAAAAGTTTGATACTATTTGAATGTTTTTCAGTACTTTGCAGTAATGTAGTGAATAGGTTTGTTTTTTCACTGTACGTTGGAAATAAATGGCACCAAAAGTGCATAATAAATCATGATCTGTTGTTTGGATGAATTATTTCAGGCGTGATATTGTACTTGAATCAAGGAAGTGACACATTTATCGAGAATGTGGATATTCCCTATGGTTTTTCACAGGTTGTTGATGCAGAAACATCTCAAACACATTTCTAAAACATTTACAAGTACGTTTAGTTTGAAATGTTCAGGAATTGTACATTGGCACCTTCACCAAAAAATCCATAGGTGTTACAAAATAGGACAAAAGCTGATTTCTCCAGCAAATTTTAACTTCTTACTTTCCCCGTTTATATCATAAGGCCTTCCTGGTCGTTGTCAGTTGTACACTTGACAACGACCAGGGAACACTGGTAGAAACGTCGTGTTAAAATAAACCTAGAAAGAGTAACCAAAAAGTTGGATTAGTTACAAACGAAAACGTTACGCACAAACGTTCATCGCACAATCGAATGTCATCCACGTGTTCACCTCGTAACAGCCATATTGATTCCTATGGCATGTGCAATCCACGTCCTCGCATCGCAGACGACACTCTGCATTCACAAACGGCTCCGAATGCAGTCAGACGTTTCGCCCCGACTTCACTCCCTTGGAGTTTGAACTCACTGGCTGAAAAACAGAAGACAACGTTACACCCTCTGTAGAACTGTCAATATTATTGGTGACCTGCTTTGGCAAAACCAGTCGCATGTCGCTCTTACCTTGGCAGGTTAAGGGTATACCAAAGTGCCAAACTTGTAAATTTAAATAGTAAAATAGTTTTAAGAACAACTATTTTCAGAACTGGGTGAAAAGTAGTTCCAACATGGCTGCCTCCAATTAGTGTCTGGAATTCCCGGCCATTTCTAAAATGCGGATTCGGCGGAATCTATGGATTAAGGATTAAGGTTAAATAGGGGGTTCAGTCACGCAATTAATAGGCCTACACATGCTTGAATGTGTAAAGGTCGGCTTTTGCCGTTTATACCGGAGTTCGATGGGGATGTGGCAGAGGCCATCAGTTCGTTACCTGTTTGGAAGGGGGTGGGGTGGGGTGGAAGGATTTTAAATCAAAATTAATGTTGTGATACGCTGGCATCTACGGGACGAGAATATATAAATGTAGCAGTCATTGTTTTTAAATTCCAAATCTGGGTGCAGTTTGGGAGTCGCAATTTGCTGCTGAGGTTTGGGGAAAAACAGCAACCAAAAGCATCTCAGTTTTAGAGAATGCAAGCTTTTAGCTTTTACTATTCTTGAATAGCTTGGACACTATTCTTTCCTTAATTGCTCACTCATCCTGTCTACACAGGTTAGTTCCACATTCGGGTTTCAGCTCAGTCTTTTCTAGAGTTTCAGATTGTAAAGTTCCACTTGAAAAAGACCCCGGTTGGGGTCGAAAATTCGTGAATTCTGGAGATTGACTTCTTGCTTATTATCTTTTGTTTTACAGTAGGAAACTCAGTTTCAAAAAATTGTAAAAGGACAAGTCATTTTTCTAACGGGCAATGAAGTTATCACATTCAAACAAACATATAAAGTAAGGTTACATACCTGCCGAGGGCAATATTTTGAGATATTGCTAAATTTGTCCAACAGAGATAGAGCTTGGAGAGATTTTGTGAACAGTATCCGAAATGGTGCACAAAGCTGAGGTTCCAGAAGATCCACTTTATAGCTCACTATGAATGTACAGAGGCCTATGTGTTAGGCTCCTAGGCCTATGTCTTTGCATAGCAAGATGTATGAGCCTAGGTTAGATAATGTTCTTTGACTCTGTTGCATCATATTTTAAAGTTCCCAGTGATGAGGTAACATAGGTTCGCATGAATGAAACCTACATGTATGAATCTCTGAATTTGTTGCATCATTATTTATTTGGTGACTTGGCCAGTAGCCGTGTTTACAATGCAATTTTTCCAGGCCCGGGTTCGAATTTAACCCGGATCCATTGAATTTTCTGTCCACACCTATTATTCGTCTTACGATATTGAACACTGGCCATGCTATTTATAGACACACCACCCATTCAATTTTAGCAGACCGACACCTGTCGGTGGGCTCAGTAAACGTTTTAGCCCGGCATTTTTCTGTCCACACCTATGAAATTGCCGGGCTAAAGTATAATCCGGATCAGACCCGCCGAGCGAAAGCGGGCTAAATTAGTCCGGCAATTTTTAATCCGGATCCGATTTTCATAGGTGTAAACGCAAAAAAGGCGGGTCAGAGCCGGGTCAGGTCCGGCAATTTCCTCAGGTGTAAACACGGCTATAGACTCAGAGCAATTCTAAAGGCCTGTTTCCACTAGAGCGATTTTGCGGCGAGCGGTGCGTTTTTCACAGCGGTTTGGATAATCCTTCGATGGTTTAACAATACAGAACCTGTTGATTGTCCCAATGCCTGTGAACCGCTGCGGAAACCGCTGTAGTGGAAACAGGCCTTTAAGGTTGATATTCAACGTTAATCATGAAAATAAGGATAGCCTCGAACTAGGCCTAGGCCTACAGCTCCTAAGTCCTTGAGAATTTACTATGGGTCACTTTTGATAAGTTGTAGGGATTGGTAAAATTTTCAGCCCTTTTGAGCAATGATCCTACTGCATGTTCCTAAAGCGGGGAATCCACCATTGATTTTCAAGCTGATTTTGCGTTGCGACTCGCTTTGCAACTGGGTTGCGTTGCAACTGGGCACTCGATCGCCGTAGTGGACCAGCTAGACGTGATTTCCACCAATGGTGAAGATGTGGTCAATTTCAGTCGGCAATCGGTCGGCGACCGGTATCAGTTCCTTGTGATCGTATTCAGTCGCGAGTTGCAGGTTGCAAAGCAAGTCGCAACGCAGAAAATCAGCAGTGGATTCCTAGCTTTACCGTAAGTGTCCCAATGCGTCAGAGCTGCCATGCAAAAAGTAAATTCATGAAAATGACGAAATGCACCCGGGTTATTCATGTACTTCATGACGTCATCAGTTTTCTGGTCACGTGCATCTTGACAAGACGCACGTGACAATCTTGGACGAAAATTTTCAGATCTTGAACGATATTTTATAAATCTTGCAATGTATTTTTTTTTTTAATTTGTTAAACCTTTTTTAAATTCTTGCAGTGATTTGTACATTCTGGGACGATATTTTTCAAATTTGGAGCAAATGTTACAATTCTTTGAGTTGTTTCATTGTGTAATGAAAATTAAATTCTTGGACTGTGATTTTTCAAAACACTTGAACGAAAAAAACTGTCTTCAATAAATTCCGCTGCTTCACGCACAACCACAATCATGCATTCCAAGCGCAAATGACGTCACGGCTTTAGAGTTATACTAAAATTGGGAATAGGTATGCGGTTTAACGAATGTTATAAAAATATGCCAGAGGTGGCTTATTTCACCTTCCTAAAATGTCGCATAGTAACCCAGTGTTCTGAAATGCGGAACTCGAATTAAAATAAGGCATTCACCAATTATGCAGGAAATTTAATTGGCCTTCTTCGCGCCTTCGAGTCATCGCGCCATCGATTCATCGAGTCAAGTACAACAAGCCCAATGGCACATACCAGAGAATTCTCCATGGCGCCTATAGGGCCTAGAGATCCAGCTTTGTGCGCGAGAAAACTCTCATATCTCCAACACCATCATTCACCTTAAAGTGACCCTATAGGCAGCTTGATTAGGCTCATATCAGTGCGGCCACTTCATCACAGGTGGCGCTACCAACTGACAACCCTTGGCTGAAATGTTGAATGCTTGGTGTATTTTACTTGTAAATTTGTCAGACTTAGATTCTGATGCCAACCGATCAGAGTAATGAGAACATCAAAATGCCGATGACGAGGAGGCTGCCTGTAGGGTCCCTTAATTAGCTCCATTACTTACCGGTGCTCATGTTCGTCGACCAAGACCAAAAGTTCAGCTTCAGTTTTTCTCTGCTGGGAGGGTTCAGGGTAGGCCTAATGCACAGATTCAATCCCTGCAGGCGTTCCAAACTTCAGTTTAGTTAGGCCTTCTCCGCTATGTAGTTAAAGGTCACCTGAAAGGCATTTCATGATTTTTTTCTCTGAAAAGTAGTTCGAGTAAAAAACAGTTCAGTGAAAGTTGCATGAAGATTGGATCATTAATAACAGTGTTATACCAAATTTAAGATGTGTTTCTACATGACAACAAAACAACTTGGTATCCATGGCTGTCCAGGCGGTGGGTTCGTGAGGTCAGTTGTGCTGTCCAGAAATTCAAATATTGTCCTCAGAATCCATATTAAGGAAATAACTGCAGTAGGACTGACTGAACAAGAAAAATACATCAAAACTACACCTAACTGTCCAAGTTAAATGACGTTATTTTAATGTTTTTTATATGTTTAAAAAATCCAATGACATCAAATGTGCTATTCCCCGCTGCCTGACATGGTTGCCAGGGTGTGTAGTCATGCTTTTTAAATTCCCATAACTTGGGAATGGGTGACCCGATTTTCATGCGGTTTTCAGTTTCCTGATGCCTGATTAATGCTCTGCAGCATTGCGCAGAAAACCAGAAGTCGGTAAAACCCTTTCAGGTAACCTTTAAGAAGTCGGAGGATCTGACCAAAGTACAGTGTCTAACCGTCTGCATAGCATTTGTTGGGTAATGTTCGGCGTTTCATCTCGTTTTCATCTTGCTCTGACAAGCGTTCCTATCGTAGGGAGCGTAATTCGAACGGCGAAGTAGCTAGGCCTTCATATGTCAAGATGCCAATCTGATGGTCACACAGTCAGACAAATAACTCCTGGGGCATAAACATGCGTTTCGAAGTTCCGATGGTTGTAGCTAGGCGTCGTAGCAACATCATCTCGACGCGCCGTCGCACCGCAAATCGCTGAAATGGAAAAACACAAAACTCAGTCGCATTCCTTCTGAAAATGCTCGAGAAATTCAGTTTGTGTTTGAAACAGTTAGAAGGGCGCGTCGGGGTGCATCCATTGGTCAGGGTGGACCCCCCCAAAGACCCTAATGATACCAAACCAAGCAAAACCCAACTCATTCGATTCCCACATTTATCATGTTTATTAAGCCTGCCGCAAACGGGAGCTATCTGCTGAGCAAAAAGTTATTCGAGACCGTTTGCTCAGCAGATAGCTCACAAAAAAATACGCGCACACGGGAGCTTTTTGCCTCACGAGGCAAAAAACTCACCGAAATTAAGGGCCTGTCACACTGAAGTAGTTCTCAAAACGTCCTGCCCCGTCCTAAAAAAATCGTAAAACGGGCTAGAACGTGTAATGTTGGCCAAATAATGTTTCGAAGTGCTGGAGCACCCTTCCCGTCCGAGCCCGTCCATAAAGTTCGTAAAAAGACTGTAAAAAGTTGCCACTACGTCCACTCCGTTCGCACACAGTTTGAGCCCGTCGGCAACATTTTCAAGCAACGTACTGAGAACTAGCTCAGTGTGACCCCCATCACACTGAGCTAGTTCTCAGTACGTTCTTGAAAATTTTGCCGAACGGGCTCAAACTGTGTGCGAACGGAGTGGACGTAGTGGCAACTTTTTACAGTCTTTTTACGAACTTCAACCATGGAGGGGGACAGACCGAAATGTCACCCCGAGAAAACATTGTTGATCGAGGCCGCCGAGGTCAACAATGTTTTTTCGAGGTTTCACGGTTGCATCAAATCCTAGCGGTGGCTCATTGAACCAAGGTAACTCGGTAAATGGAACGAACACGTGACCTGCGCTGGATTCTATTTTGGGCTGGCGGGGATTCCCGCACCGGCCGGCGGGCTGTTTTTTGGCGATAAAGGACCCATCAAACATGTCAAACGATTACGGATTGAGCCAGTTAACGAACTTGACCTGTGTTTTTGATTCGTCTAGAAGTCAACATAAGTCTTAAGTTGATCCATCGCTTATTTTTTCAGTTATCCGTCGGAAACCATGTTGCCAGAGAGATCCAGAAGTCAGTAAAACCAATGAAGACCGCCACCTGTGAGGTGGTGGCGGTCTTAATGACGTCACAACTCAGAAAAATCTTACAAGAATCACATTATACAACATCCACAGAGCAATTCCCTGGCAAATCCGTCAGTATATTGCTACCTAATGTACCCATCTAACGTTCACAGCCACTAAAAACGTCAGCCAACCGCCCGGTATATTCCATCTGAACATTAGGCACATACAGCTGTGGAAAAAATTATCAGACCACCTCTGTTATTTCCTCTCATTTCCCATTATATAGGTGCCACAAAAAGTTTATTGACCCTTTTGTTCCACACTCTATTCAAGCATCATACTTATTGCCTTGTAAAAACTGGACTTCAGTCGTAATTATAAGCATGAAGTCCGCATGATGCTATAAATGCTGCTTGAAGAATTTTGGTTTGATCAGAAGCGATGTGAAGTGGAGAGCTTTCCAGAGTAAATGTATGCACTTCAGGTCCTTCCTTGTTGTCGGAACTTTTGACAAGGTCCTTATAACAGCACCAATGTTTTTGTTTCATTATGGGAAGTCAATTTCTATGTTTGATATTGTCTTTGGAGAAGTTTAAGCCATTTAACCAACACAATAAATCTCAGTACATACAGAACGATTAGAGAGTTTGTGGAACCTATTTTATTGGAAAATAAGTCAGTCAGCCAGAGGTGGTCTTATAATTTTTTTCCAGAGCTGTATCTCCTATGAGTCCATTTCTAATGACTGACCCATGACACGTCTTTGGCTAGCTTCGCTGTTCGCCGCTACGCGGCGCGTTGGGCCCTTGCATCCAGCAAATGCTTTCACTTGAATTTTGCAATACGAATGCTGTACAAAAGTGAAGGAAAAGCATATGCTAGTCTTTATTAATATGACCCATTTTCTTTCGACCCGGAAGATATTTCTCTTCTTTCTTCAACATATTTATCGTCAGATTATGCCTGGCTTTCACTAACGCCACGAATGTCCCGAATCGCACCGAAATTGAAGGATGCTGAAGGTTGTCAAGGATGGGTTAAGAAACAAGTACGAATTCAAAGAATCGTGTAAGAAGTGCACGGATAAGGTACGATTCACTCACCAACACTCGTGCCCGATTCGTGCTTGATTCGTAAATACATTCGGGACATATTCGTGCATGTTTTCGGGGTGGGTCCATGATGCCTCGCTTTCACTGACGCTACGAATGTCCCGAATCTGAAAGTTGTCCGGTTCGTAGATAATTCTCAAACGTTTCTTGCAGTTCTTAAATGATTCTTAGTTGATTCCTATTACATTCGTACTACAGTTCGTGCGAGTTCGTCGAGCCGCCACGAAAGTTTTTGTTCGTCAAAAACATTCGTGGGATGGGTCACGAATTTCAAATTCGTATAGATCGTACACTTCATAACCCTTTCTTATCGTCCGTAACAGCGTCGTAGTCGATTCTTTTGCATTCTGCGCTATTCGTGGTCATTCGTGTCTCCCTCAAATTCGTGGACCCACGCCGAAAACATCCCGAAACAGGCACGAATGTCCCGAATGTATTTATGAATCAAGTACGGATCTATCACGAATCGGCCACGAATATTCGTAAGCGAGTCGTGCCTTATTCGTACAATTCTTACCTGATTCCTTGAATTCGTACTTCGCGCAGTTGAATTTGTACGTGAAAATCGTGAGCGCTCCCACGAAAGTTTTTGTCAAGTAAAAACTCGCGCGAACAGTACGAATGATTAGGAATCAACTAAGAATCATTTAGGAACTGCAAGAAACGTTTGAGAATTATCTACGAACCGGGCAATTTTCAGATTCGGGATATTCGTAGCGTCAGTCAAAGCGGGGCATAATACTAGCGTCCCACTGGCGAATTTTGGCCTGCGATAAGGGACGAATGAAAAAATCGTAGCTCATCGTAACAGTTCTTAGACTGTCGTCTATGTTCGCAGTGATTCTCTGGCTCGCAGAAAAATTTTCAAAATGTTCAAAATTTGCCTACGACAAAATTTTAGTCGAAGTATCGCGTATATAGTCGTGCCCATGTCGTACATAGTCGTACAGGATCGTAGGTCTTGAAGAGTAATCTCGACTATCTACGACAGTCTGCGACTAGCTACGAGTAATGTGCGAAGAAACTACAAACATCTACGAGTATCTGCGACCACCCACGACTAACTTCGTCTAGGCCTGCGAGTATTTGACGAATCAGCGACCAGTTGACAATTCGCGGAAAACTACGTATAATGCTAAATATCGCATCTTGTCGAGGGAATATCGCAGTCTTCAGATTCGCCCCTTGTCGTGGGCAAAAGTCGCCAGTGGGACACTACCATTAGAGCTTTTCGTTGGAGCCTGAAACTTGGTTTAAGAAAATATACATATATTTCGGGTGCGAATTGCCGTTGGGGGCACCTGATGTCCGCCTGGACTCATTACGGGCCGAGATCATTTACAGCTGGTGCTGGTCTCAAGAACTGGCACTAAAAAGGCCTGGCCACGCACTTGATGATAAAGAGTAGGGACACCACACGCATACACCCGTTCACACGACGAGCTCTGCCTGACAATACGAAGACACCAAGTCACGGTGGTGATTCAAACCTAAAAATCTTTTTTTCGTACGCGATTTTACTCATGCATAACTAATCGTGTTGACTATTTTTGCAGTTGTTTCGGCAAATAGAAGGGGTGACAGCTTATTATGTAATCACCCGGTGTGAAAGTAGCCCAGGTCCTAGTAAGTAGGGTCCGCGGGACCCTAACTCCTAGGATTCTAAGTCCTACGGACCCTAACTCTTAGGAATCTAAGTCCTACGGTNTATCCTCATGACCGAAACTAATCACATTTCAAGTGAACTCAAAATACTTCAGGTTAACTTAGTCCTTTCCAAGGAAACTCAATCCTTAACAACGATAGTTCGTTACGAAACTATTGTCGACGTTATCCTCGCCATTGATAACGTCACCGACACCCACTTCACTGCTGCTGAACATGGTGTTTAACTTTGCGTCCAATTCTCTGTTTGTCAGTGAGATACCGTCAACGAAAGTCGTATCTGAAGAACTTTCAACGCGAGTAATACAGGTGTGAAAGTAACCCACGTCCTAGTAAGTAGGGTCCGCGGGACCCTAACTCCTAGGATTGTAAGTCCTACAGACCCTAACTCTTAGGAATCTAAGTCCTACGGTCCTGGACAACTAGGAATTGTAGTCCCAGGACCAAGAATCCTAGGAACCAATGTCCTAGAACTGCGCCTCCTTAGGAATAGAGATCCAACATTTAGAAACAGCGGTCCTAGGCGGACCTCCGTTACGATAGAAATCTAGGATCCCACGTCCGCCGGACTCGCTTTCCTAGGAATGCAGGTCCGGCGGCCCTGCTTTCCGCGGAACGCAAGTCCGCCGGACCTGCTTTCCCCGCAATGCAAGTCCGGCGGCCCTGCTTTCCTAGGAATGTAAGTCCGCCCGACATAACTTCCGAGAGAAACACGTCCACAGAGACCATTACATTCCTCGAAATCAGAGTCCTGCAGACCTACGATTTTACAAATCCACGTCCAAAAGACATGTGCTCGCAGGAATGAGGACGTATACAACAAGGCTTCACGTGCGTTTTATATCAAGCATACTATTGTGTTACATGTATGTGATCAACCGTTCCTCTTACAGATGAATTATTCCAATAAACGTGCGCCTAGTAGATCGTGCAAGATGCACCACAATGTTCGAAGATGACAAGAAAAAACAATTTAGGCTAAGCAAAAAAAAGAGGCTGCCGGACGGGGAATCGAACCCGCAGTATTTGCGTACTATGCAGGTCTCCGAACCACTACACCACGAGTGACTGGCTGACCGCCGACCGATTATTTTAGCTATTTGAATGTGTCCTATTAAACAGCTATACAGGTTCTATTGCGCAAAAGGGGAAGGACTTTAGTTACGGCGGACTCTGATTTCTGTCACTGCTGTAAAAGAAATCTAAGTCCCCTAGTAATCAGAGTCCTACTTGTTATATAGGATTGGTAACCCAGGAACGGAAGTCCCCATAGGACAATGGTTCCTAAGGAATGGGGGCCCGGAGGGCCCCCATTCCTTAGGAACCAAGGTCCTTCGGACCTTGGTTCCGGGCGGACTTGCATTTTTTTTCACACCGGGCTGAGATAAATGTGCAAAAAGAATCACGTCGAACACCGGAATGCGGTATACGGGATGCGGAAGCGATATGTTGTATGCGAAAATGTATAGCATATACCGCTGCCGCATTCCGCATCCTGGGTATCCAGTAAACGCAGCTTAAGATTGTAACCTTTCGGGTTTATTTTTTGTGCCTAATGATTGCAATCCTTGCCGCCATCATTAGCTGAATTTTATAATCCAAGCTGGACACAATGTTCCCGGAACGCAGCTATGCTGCCACCTTGCGGAGCATTCAATAAGCTTGAGCGGAACGCCACGTCATTGGTTTTTTCTGTATATAAGGAATTTGGCTTTTGAGACGCGTGCGGGATTAATAGGGAGTTTTCGCAAAGCCCCCGAAACGCCAACGCGAACGCCAATCCCATTGTTCGATGGCACGAAGAGAGCACCGAACAAAAGAATAGACGTTCGCGTTGGCGTTTCGGGAGCTTTGCGAAAACTCGCTAATGACGTTATTTCGACCACCACCATTGACAAAATTGGCCAGTATTGTTTCCTGAACTGTGACAGGGATCAACGCCCGCGAAAATCAAAGTCCGGTCGGTCCGATTCACACACACCCGAACCATCTTCCTATATTATATCTTCAGCGCTTCTGGCGAAATGGTAAGACTACTTGATTTGATTAAGAATAGTAGTGAAGCCCCTCTAAGTGGACCACGCGTGGGACCGGGTCCAATTGGTCCACATAGAGGGGTGGTCCACATAAAGGGGGTTGGCATTTTCGAAATATTGGAGTCCTACAGTGGCAATAGCCCTTTTTACACGGTGCCGGTGCGTTCCGGATCGAGACTAGATCGAGGAGGGTTCGGTTATTTTTCCCCGTGTAAAAGCGAAACAACTGACCTCCACCTTCCTCGGGTCAGTTCAGTTCGCCGCGTGAGTCTCGGGAAGGTGGAGGTAGGTGGAGGTAGATTCAGGCTGGTTATTCTCTCGTGTAAAAGCGAACCGACCTCCACCGGCCTCGTGCGGGATTGAGCACGCTACATATGAATGGCATCACTGTAAGTTACCTGTGAAGAAATCACGCACGAGATTTCTCAAGCACTGCTCATGTTGTTAGAAGCATAGTTTATCGATTTTAAGTGATTATTTTTGGGATATTTCTTACTTGCGATAACTGTAAATGTTGATATACGCCATCTGGTGGCACGCATTTGAACGAACCGACCTCGAACTAGTTCGAGGCGGGTTCGGTAACCCGCACCGTGTAAAAGCGATCAATCCATCCTGAACCGAACCCGCCCGAGGAGGGTGGAGGTAGGTTTCCTCGAACCAGCACCGTGTAAAAAGGGCTAATGTAAGAACTTTGCAAGACTCTGGTTTATTTTATTTTAATTACCCCTTCGATATGTGAGTGAGTCGTTCAATGTTGATTAGCTTGACTGAGTTTTGTTTAGCTTACACCTAAGGTTGTTTGTTTATACATGGGACCAACAAAAAGCCACATGACACCAGGCTAAGGTGTGAAATCTAGCTTTTGCATGTGTTTGCTGTAACCATGGACCACGCGAATACCTAGATTTTGCATCGTCTGGTCCACATAGAGGGGTCACCATGCACTTTGGGACTCTACTTTTGGTGGTCCAGGTCGAGGTAGAGGGGTGGTCCACTTAGCTAAAGGAAAATGTGAAGGATTTATTTGGGACCGACAAAAATCGATCAGAGATACCTGGAATCCAGGTCGAAACGGTACGTGCGCTGTGGTGCCGATTGCCAAATCACCATTCTTCAATCCGTGGAATCTCAATATTTGACTGATTATCCGCTAAATTTTTGAAGAGAAGTTTGATCTGGTATTTAATTTTGATGTCAGTTTGTCTAAATTTCCCGTCATTGTCGACCTCAACATATTTGTTTTTTTTAACTTCGCGGCCTTTGGACACAAAAATGCCATCTCTGTAGGACGGTATACTGGCGAGATACTCTTTTAGACGCGAGTCTGGCACTCCGGTCGCCATAATGTCATCTCCACGTGTTATGCTTGCGAGCATGACGAGCTGAACGGTAAAAGTACCATCAACCTGGGTTCCAGGTATCTCACCAGGCAGGAATTTCAAACTGGGTATCCTTTAGGTTCCTAAAGGGTACCCAGTAAGCACCTGGGTGCCATTTAGGGATACCCAGGTTGGACCTGGGTACCCTTTAGGGGTACCAAGGACGACATTCACCCTTTTGGCGTCATTTGCACTTTCTTGGAACTTTGCTGGTCCCGTACGCGTCTGTGTGTACATTACACGCTATACTTCTTGTATGTTTGTGAACTATAGGCAATTGTGAATATGACGGTGATGTGTATGTGGGATGTATACACTTAGTTTACTTGCAATCCGTGTTTGCGTAAAAAATACCCTGGAAAAACTTTGTAAACATAGGTACACTTTCAACCGAACATGTCTATAGTTCGGTAACGCGATTGAGGTCGACCGAATTAGAGAGCCATTGTCGCAGATTGAAACCTCCGGACTTCAGAATCGCACGCGCTGTGTAATAATAATTCATGGCTTGACCGTCGGTATCGATACCTGTTACGAGATTGTCCACATAAAACTTGTCATTAAGATCTCGAGCGGTATCCGAATCGAATTGTTCGAAGTGTTTCTGAAGTACAATGGCCAGTGAAAACGGTGATGACGTATGACCGAATACCACTGTTGTATATCTGTACACCACGATGTCCTGTGTCGGGTCGTTGTCCTTATACCAAAGGAATTTGACATAGTTTCGGTCACTTTCCAAAAGTCCAATTGACAAGAACGCCCGTGCTATGTCTGCTACGATAGCAATGTGATGAACGCGAAATCGTATCAAAAGATCGTGAAGGTTCTTGAGAAGACTAGGTCCGGTTTCCAAACAATCGTTGATACTGACCTGACCGGAATTGGCAGCAAACACAATTCGTACGGGGGTCGTCTCAGTATCCCTAAGGACGAAGAAATGAGGTAGGAAATGAGAACCGTCTTCATTCCAGGGGTTTTCCGCCAAGGGGACTTCTTCGATATATCCTTTTGATAAATGTTCACCCATCACTTTACAGTAATCGTCCAGTAGATTGTTTTGTTCAAGGCGTTTCGTCACATCTTGAAGTCGGCGTTTACTCTGTTGCAAATTCGACGGAAGTTCTTTGTGATCTTCTTTCCACGGCAAGGGAACGAAGTATTTGCCATCTTTCAATACGATGTTATTACGATTGTTGGGCACACCCCAACATGACTCGTGGGAGTAGACGGGAAAAGAACTGACACGAACGTGACGGATGACGACAAATCGGCGAGTGCCGTTTAGATTTCTGTCACTGCTGTAAAAGAAATCTAAGTCCCCTAGTAATCAGAGTCCTACTTGTTATATAGGATTGGTAACCCAGGAACGGAAGTCCGGGTAGGACAATGGTTCCTAAGGAATGGGGGCCCTCGAACCAAGGTCCGAAGGACCTTGGTTCCGGGCGGACTTGCATTTCTTTCACACCGGCACACGAAATGACATCACCGACATTTGACGTTTGATCCTTAGCATCAACCGGTCCAAACAGTAATGCTCCGAGGGTTGACATCTGAGCTGCGGGACCATCGCCCCGAACACACTGCCCCGTTATGAACAACCATGCATTGTCAGCGCCGATGAGCACATCTACTACGAATTCCTCATCCTGATAATTGTCGGCCAACTGCAGATCACTGATGTATGTCCTCGATAGACATCTATTCCATCCCCGTTGATCAATCGGAGCGACAATCTCTTGCGTAATAAGGACAGGAATTTCCTGAATGCCGACCGAAGTTTTGATTCCAATGTTCGTTCGTCCATAACGATTTCTTGTAAAACTGTTGTGGAATCCGCTCACACCCACGTCCACGTAATCGACCGGTTCAATGCCTAGCCTTTGTGCGATTTCTTGGCGAATGTAGCTCCTTTGCGAACCTTCATCAATAAAAATTCGTACTTGAACTTGTTTGCCCTTGTAATCCACTGTTGCCCTGGCAGTCTTAACCATTATTAAGCGATTCTGTTCACTGGACTGGGAACAATCTGTCCGAACAATACTTGCATTACACGAAGACGGTGACGGTTTCTCCGGTGACGTGACATCTTTAGCCGCTGGATCTCCGTTTCTTTTACGACTTTTACCGCGACCTGGACTACGCTTCAAGACTATGCCTGTACTGCGGTGTGATGTAATCCTTTGCACCTGACGCAGTGCTTCGTCTCTTCACACGAACGATAGAAGTGGCCCGATCTCAAACATAAAATGCAAAGTCGTTTCGCCTTGATCAAGTCCTTCTTCTGCTTAGCAGACAGTTTGCATCCGGTCGCAATATGTTGCGTTGAGCCACATATCGCACACTGGCTTGTCAGTCTGGCGAATGCACCCACTGTAGCCATTGGTGAAGACTCAATGTCCGGAACTTCTTCACAAGATTCAATAACCGGTTTTGGTCGACCTTTATCTAAATTCACATTTAGACTTTCCTCTTCATATCGTTCCACCTGCTTTTTGAATGTAGTCAGAAATGTATCTAAGTTGAAAACATCTGCCGTATCCGTTTCCGCTATGTTCCCTCTGACACGTGGGGGAAGCTTTTCCTCTAGAATTGTTACAACGATGGCAGCACTTTGGTTGACATCCACCTTGAGAGCGCTGAGGCTCCTCATGTCTGTCATTGCTTGATTGTAGAATTTCCGCAAACTAGAACCAGACAGTTCAGGTTTTGGGAGATGCAACATTCATAGAACTTGGGCTTGCACAATTTTTCGAGGTTTCCCAAAATTATCGGTCAAAGTGTCTTTGAGTATCTTGTAATTAGCCGACGACGGGATGAGCGATTTCACGGCATTCAGAGCTTCTCCCTCCAGTAAACCGTACAGGTAATCGAACTTATCTCCGAAATGTCTGAACGTTTATCCTCTTCAACTTGAAAACGTTCCCAAAAAGATAACCAGTCTGTTAAGGTTCCGTCGAATTTCGGCAGCGTGAGTTTAGGCAATTTCGACCCACCTGCAGATTTACTCGATTCAACCGTACAAGTCTTCGATGTTTTCTGGCTTGATACGAAATTTTTGGCTCGTGTGATCTTTAACTGATTTTTCATCGAAATCTCGAAGGCAGCGTCCGATTCGTCATTACCTGCCGCTTCCCCATCTCTCTCACCGATTCCCAACGATATCTTCATATCCAGGGACGACAGGTCTTGAAACGTACTTTCCATCTCGACCAACATGGCTTGAACTTCCTCGATTTCTTCCGTCGAAGGAGATGGGTTGTCGATGATTTTGGTGACTTTGTTGGCGTTTGTCGTAAAAAGACGTCGTTTGTATTTCCTTTCGTCCTTCCATGTCTTCACGTCTCCCATTTTGCTCGCTGGTCACGGCACCAATTTGGAAAACTCGGACCAGGCCGGAGGAGAACACACACAGAAGCCAACACCTCGAGGTCTACCAACAAAGTCACTTTATTCAGGAACAGGAATAACACACAGAGCTTCCTATGGAATACAATGGGAATGTGACACCCCCAAATTCAATGAGTTGTTCAATGAGTCCTGAAAAGAGCCCTACTCCTAGTTTCCACAATAAGCAAACCTCGTATCTGAGTTTCTGTCATTTCTGACATGAAAACCTCGTAACTGCAATGTATGAACACAATAGACTTTCATAGGTGTAGCAGTTGTAGCTGTCCCTATGGATTTTCTGGGCCTAGTAACGTGTTCCCCCGTGCATGGCGCTTCATACTCATTATACACAGGTAAGAATCTGAGGGTAGTTACGAGGTTTTCACGGGGGTTTTCACTACTCTCATTTGTAGTTACGAGGAATTCGTTTTTTGCTCTCCTGAAAAATGTAAAAAAATCAGTTACATGTACGAGTTTTTCTTAGAACAGCGACGATATATTATAATACATGTATTTATTATAATATATATATATATGAGCCACTTCGATAGCGTCTCTGGACAAATCCACAGCCGCTGATTGGCTTTTGCCACCGTTTTAGGCCGCCCTAATCCCTTCTTTCACTTTTCGCTTTTCGGCATCCTGCTGCGGTGGTTTGTGCTCGACCATTGTTCTGTTGACGAACTCATGAATGAAGTTATGACGCATGTAAGCTAGCGTACTGTGCATGCTCAGAAGCCGGGCCGGAGAAATCATACAACCGGAAATTGAACTTTCATTTTCGTGGGCGGTGAAAATGACCGGGGTGCCCACTTTTGCTCGGCGGTTCAGGAAACAGGCCTAGAACCACGCCTTAATAAATCAAGCAATATCGAGCAATTCCCATAATCATGCAAAGAGATTGTTAACAGGTACCTTTTGTTTCTTTCTTATTGTAAACGTAAAACGAATGGGGTAAATCCGGCAATCTCTTAAAACACGACACCATCGCCCAGGGAGATCTGATGACATCCTCCATGTGAATAGATAATAGATTTTTCTACGATTCCCAACATCAATTTCCGCGTAATTTCCAGCTCATATGACATATTGCTATATAATTCACCAGTTTCTTGTCACGGTCTTGGGTTCATTTGGAGAAGACCATCTTCTATATGTCAAAGGTTGCCCGTCTAATGTTTCAGCCTGTGATTTTATGTCTGGAACGTCCGTTCAACTGATCATGAAGTTGAAATTTTTAAATTTTTAAAAGGTTCAGTAGTCCGAAACTTAAGGTTCACTGGTCCGAAGGTCCACTAGTTCGAAGGTTCACTAATCCGAAGGTTCAGTAGTCCGAAGGTGCAATAAATCGAAGGTCCACTAGTCCGAAGGTTGACTAGTCCATTGGATGGGTTCGACAACGGATGTGTTGTGAGCTAAAAGTGGATTAGGGTGGGATGGGGTGACTGGATGGATCAGAATTAAGTGGGAAAGTAGGTGGATCATTATTAATATCCGCGCCTAATCCCTTGAGCAACTGTGGGCATCCACTTTGCGTAGTGTCGCAGATGTTTTCTAAAACATGCTGTATATATCTTTCTGATATGCCTATGATTTTATCATGAAATCGACGGTTAAAGCAGATGGACCACCGATTGACCTATATTATTTGGCGCCGACGTCGCAGACGTTCGATCCATTGCAATGTGATAATTGTAATTGTAATTGTAATTGGATTTGTATTTCATTTTTCCGTCAGGGCCGACGCTATAGCATTATTGGCCCTGGTAAGTACGGAGGAGGCCATCACAAGCTACTCATGTTCCTCACTTGGATGGGGTATTTTACTTGCCCTTGCAAAGACACAAGGTACAAGGCTGTCCCATGCGACGGACGTGAAGAGCCGGGAATGAAATCCAATATGGCCCGGGCTGGATTCGAACCCGGGACCTGTCGCTTGCTAAGCGGACGTCATAACCACTAGGCTATCAGGCTCCTCCTTGTAATTGTAATTGTGCACATTGTAGCCATGACCACGCCCAGGTCACCACCACTGACAGGCCTCTTACCCTAAATAATCACCATAATCCCTGCCAATGAGAACAACATGAGGACAACAGACAATGACAGACGACTCTTTGAATTGAGTAA
Source organism: Notospermus geniculatus (assembly GCA_002633025.1). NCBI lineage: Eukaryota > Metazoa > Nemertea > Pilidiophora > Heteronemertea > Lineidae > Notospermus > Notospermus geniculatus. The sequence goes on from NMRB01002649.1 coordinate 37,070, forward strand.
AAGTATGCACCTTAAAAATTCTGGTGAATCAATGAGTCATTGTACCAAACAGTGAGTCGAATTAAGGATAATGAAATGACTAATTAATTTCAGTGATTTGACTGGGCTCGGATTTTCTGGCCACAATCTTGGAACACTTTGTTGCGCTCTGAGCTCAAAATCGATAGGCATCTTCCCCTGTGTTTGACCATATACTCGACCACCTTCGGACTAGTGGACATTCGGACTAGTGAACCTTCGGACTACTGGACCTTCGGACTATTGGACCTTCGGACTACTGGACCTTCGGACTACTGGACCTTCGGACTACTGGACCTTCGGACCACTGGACCTTCGGACCACTGGACCTTCGGACTACTGGACCTTCGGACTACTGGACCTTCGGACTAGTGAGATGTTCCCAGGAAATCGTCAATGGCAAACCCTGGATCAAACTGTGGATTATTCGAAGTCCACTCACATGTCTTGCCAACATCGTTGGGGTATGCAGACACCAATCGATCGATTGATTGATCGATTATCGATCGATACAAATCATCCTCTCGCGTGAACCCCAATCGCGACATGTCAATAACGGGATTCGAGGATTATCATTTGCACACAGGGAAGTCGGTGGATGAAGGATGACCAGGCAGTTCAGGGCGCCAAGGTCTGTTGACTGGGGCACTGGCCATGAAAAATAACTTGCCCTCAGACCCTGCAAGGCAAGGGGGCATGCTTCCTCATCTATTGTGGCATGTTGGTGGAATGAACCGCACTCCTCAGTACAAGTAGCGAACAGCAGCAGGCTATCTGCCAATGGATATCTGAATATTATAAAATGCAGGTTGCAGGTCGACCTGCAGGCATAAATATTTGCAATACAAATGACTTCGTCATCGGGCAACACTGACCTAACCATTAACCTGTAAAGACAGACGTACATCGCACTCGCGACTGAAAGTAATTGATCTGATCAGTCGCTGGTGATGTACGCGCTGCGCGCACATCGCAAGTTCAGCAACTCAGTAAAACTAGGAGGATCCAATCAGTCGTAATAACGTCCTGACTGCGTACAACGCACTAGCGACTGGCGGCAACCTGTTAGTTGAACTACCAAGGGTAACAGTTTTGCCAAGGGTGGATGCAGATTTTAAGCGAAGAAGGTCAATTTTTGCGGGAGACAGATTTACAGGTTTCTGTGCACTGCCAGTCCCGTCTGCAGTGATTTCTGACGTTTTTTTTTCACCTCCTTCCTTAAGTGAAGTTGGGAGACAACACCCATTTGTGACCTCTATCTTAAATCTTCAACGAGGTTCCATGATTCTTTTAACTGATATGTGTTGTCTACTAACAGAATAAAATGTGGTGGTCACATCAATGGAAAGCTCAGTGCATATTTTGTTTATAGGGTCACTTTTAATACATGGACTGCTGCAACAAATCCAGATGGTGTTGGTGTAAAACTGCATTGAGCTTCCAACAAAATTATGGGCCCATGTTATGTAGCACCCATATGCGCTTTCATGTGAAACTATCAGAATCATGGAATCTCATTCCAGAATGGAGATATATGGAGGGAAAGTTACCTCTGAGGGCAAGTGCCATAAAATTTGGGCGTGGCCTGCTCCGCAGGTGGAGGGTTAATTTTCATTAACTTCGCTAATAATTCTTGTTCGACCTCTAACCAACATGCCTGGGAAATTTGAACCCATTCTGGAGAGGTGATTTTCCAGTTTTCTCTATATCTGGGCCTATTTTATAAAAATGCACTCTTAAATCGCGAGCACATTGTGACACAAAATCAGACACCTATATCAAAAGCTTCAATAATTTAATAGTTGTGTCGTGCTTGTAATTCAAATTATGAAATAGAAATCGGGTTTCTAAGGTGAAAGACATTGCTTCCTACTAGATTCCAACCCACGGACCCTCGCATGAGGCATCAATCGCCAGCACTAAGGGGCAGCACGCCTAACCACTATAGTACGTTTAAATCATCTGGAGCTCGATGGGAGGACCTTTGGTTGTCAGGCAGACCTTGGTATTGTTGGTGAAGTCTGGCTATTGAAATGGGTTTTATTGACAGGACACTTCCAGGCAATCCAATGCCTATGCCTGTGTTCAATTTCGAATCGCATGTTCTATTTCGAACCAAGGTTCAGCTGGTTAGAAAACAATGTGTGTTGGACCGTGTAGAGTAAACCCTAAGTTCATTGTTGTCCGGTTACTAGGGGTTTGATTGACATACGCCCATCGAGCTCCAGATGATTTAAACGGACTTAGGCCAAATACCCATCTTCAAAAAAGATGGTTCAATGACCCATGTTAAACGAGGCGTCCATCAGTACCCTGCGAGTAGTCCAAACAACCTTCGAACCCAAACAGTTTTATATTAAGCGACGGGTCACATTAAAGGAGATACAAGTAAATGATATGAAATAGAAATTGGTTTCTAATGTGAAAGACGTTGCTTCCTACCAGATTCGAAACCACGGACCCACGCATGAGGCATCAATCGCCAGCACTAGGGGGCAGCACGCCTTTACCACTAGGCAAAATCCCCATCTTCAAAAGAGATGGTTCAATGTTAAAAGAAAGTGACATTTTTCACAATACTTCAGAAAACCGTGTACATGTAATTATTTATTTTAGTTAAATTGATTTATTTAATTTGATTGTTCTGGAGTTACTTGTATACAGTTGCAAGCAAATGTCAGTGGGCTTTTTTCACTTGGCAGGTGCGCGCACATGAGCACATTCCCTAAACCCTCATCTATATTGGTTGGTTGGTCCAAGTAGGCGTGGATTCGTGACAATAGCAATTGTGCCATGCAGTATTCCAGTATTCATGAATAACTGGAGAAGCCTCGTCGACCACGAAATAGAATAGAATGTCATGCCCCCCC